>JADLZK010008440.1:0-138375 GCA_015847255.1 Hyparrhenia diplandra | reverse complement strand
GTTCCGTGGTTGTCATGAGTGTGCCTGGCAAGTGGGTAAACATCATAGGGCAGCCCATCGTGTAACCCTTAATTTAGGTAGATGGACCCCTGGGATCATAAAACCAATTTGTGGCTTTGGCAACTTATTATACTAAATAACATCAACATGCTAGTTAGTACTCTACTAACTGATCGAGCTTAGATAGTTTTTTCATTTTCAGTAAGACAATCTCTTTAGTCCATCCACACAGGTGTTCTTTCCTGTGAAGAAAGATGACTTAACCTTATTCACCCTGACGATGTTCTTAGGGCATTTGTTAGTTTGCTATATCATGAAAATCTCGCGAAGTGAGACAATGCAGAAAGGCACCTTACATGGAACTGAAGATTGGGTGAATCCTACCTACTGGAAATGATAAGGGAAACCGGTCCATGAAGTTCCATTTCTCCCATCGCGAGGAATATAGATAATGCTACTTTTGTGCTGCCCGCAGTTTAGGTTAATTTTTGGAGACCGAGATGGCCTAGTTTGTATCGCTTCCCACTGTAGGTGTAATGTTTGGTGTATCTTGATACAGATTGTGTCGTGATGTGGAAATATCTGCTGTGGATGACGCTGGAGTCTTTGGTAAAGAGGATCTCTTTTAATGCTCTATGAAATTTGCAGGCTGTTCATTGGATTTGGATCCATAAACTGCCGTTGGTTTTGTTCCTGTTGAGGTGAAGGATTTGCCTCCCGATTGGAAGTGTAACATGTCAATCAGATCCTTCTGTTAGCACACCTAGCGGAAAATAGTATATTGTGGTGATAGTGGGGCCTCATTTTTTCACCGTTTATCTGCATTCGCACTCATGATTAAGAAATTAGGGAAAATTATTACGTAGTACATACACGGTTGAGTTGGACAGACAGTTAAAGGTTTACAACATTTTATTGTTATAACTTTTTTTTTTTTTTTTTTTTTTGAAGTTGGGTTTGGATAATCCTAACTCTAAAGTCGGAATGATAACAACTGTAAACATTTTATCTGGTTCCCTATCTCGGCAAATCAACAAAAATGAGTTACAGAAATTTGCAAATTCCTTATTCACACCCATCTCTATTGCACTTCAAATTTCAAAACTAAATATTTGTTATTTGCATCATACTTCAAAAACTGAAGTGCGTGAAAACATATAGGCAATTTAAGACATCAGTGTTGAAACCTCACCGATTGGATATTATTCGCTGGTCAACCTCAACAATCTCCTGGTTTCACATCCATGGCCACCTTTATCCTGCTCCATGCGTTCATCAACTATCAGAGGCATAAGCTCGGCCTTCGCATAAGTGCGCAAAGACCGAGTTGTACATCTCAGTGGTGACGTACCCTGCATCCCCGAACACATGACTAGGAGCTTCTCTGCAGCTTCAATGTCACCAGTCTTCTCGTCTGTGAAAAGATCGCGTGGCAAGTCATTGTTGCGGCTCCCATTTCTCCAAGCTTGACGGGGCTTTTCTTCAGGCACTCAAGGACTTTTGTCCGTCTTGTTGTCACCGAGATAGCCCCAAACGAATAACTCCATGTGCTATGGCTTGGCTTCACTCTTTTCTCCATAATTTGCCCAAGAAAGCTCTCTGCCTTTTTCGATCATGCTATTCTGATGTAATATATGAAAGGATGGTATGATCCTCGAATCACGTGTTCACCCACACTGATTCCCATTCCCCAAAAGGCTTTCAGCTGCTGCTATGTCGTCGAACCTCGTGAGCGAAGTGAGCATGCACTTGTACTCCGTGTCGGTTACCCGTGAAGGTTTCTCTCATCTTATTCCACACCTATCCAAATTCCTCGGTCTGATAAGTCGCATACAGGGTGTGAGGAGCGGCGAGTACGCAGCTGGCTCCTTCCTGGATGCCCTCTTCTCCATCTCCACCAACGCGTTCCGGCCCTCGACATGGCGTCCAGCATTGATGTAGATGCTACCGAGCAAAGCTGAAGGTCATCCAATCAGGAACCACCCTGTCATCCTTCATGAGAGCAAACACCTTCTCAGCGCTCTTGACGCCGCCGTTCTTCTTCCTCTTGGAGCAGTAGGTGAGCCATATGTTGTAGGTGACGACGTCAGGGACCGTGTACCTCCTGAGCTCCCTGATCATCTCCGGCACCCGCTCGAAGCTCGCCGCTCGCCACGTACATGGACATCATGTGGTTGAATGGCAGCACGTTGCCGGTGAGGTACCGGCGCGCGCCATCTCCGCCATCATAGCCTCGGCCTTGTCCCCTCGCGCCGTGCCGCACGTACGCGTGCAGCAGCGCGCCCTGCTTGGTGGACGGGCCCTTGGCGCCCTTCCGGCATGTCCTCGAAAGAACTTGACGGCGCTGGGGGCCCCTGACCTTGGCGACCAGGTCGAGGTGCACCGCGTGGTCCCCGGCAGCAGCCGCATCTCCGGCCGCGTTCGCATCCACTCGCAGATCTGCATGGAGACGTGGAATCAATCAGGCAGGCTGGCAATACGTCGAGCAGGTGGCGAGCGGGAGGAGAATGGTTCCGAGGCGGGCGTCGTCGGCGGTGGCAAAGGGTTGGTTGGGCGTACCTCCCGGGGCGTGTTGCGAAGCGGCCGTACTTCCGAAGCTCCCTGACGACGCGGGTGAGCTGGTACTTCTGCACGTCGCGGCCTTCCTCCGCCCACCGCCGCAGCACCACCACCGCGCTCCGCTTCGGGTAGATGAGCTTCAGCAGGCGCTTCCCCAGCGTGTCGCCGCCACTCCCCGCTTCGCCTCCCGCGTGACCGCCTCAGGCCGACGCGGAGAACATCCTACCGGCGGCGGCCGCCGCGAGCCGGCGCCGCGAGCATGTTGGTGGCCTGGTCGGTCGGAAGGCCGTTGGTTGAAAACTCGATCGGGCCTGCCTATACAGCGAGTACCAGCAATGGGCTGATGCCCAGGAAAGCCCAAAACACGGCCTTTTATCCAAAGCCCGCCCGCACAAGCCCAGTCATCCTCCTCTCCCAGAGAGAGAGAGAGAGAGAGGACTATTTTCAGAAAACCTAGTCGTTCAGGGACCTATCCATAAAACCTCCCACCTCCCTCCTCCTCGCCGTGCTCCTCCCACCACCACCTCTCAGTCTCCCCGCCGCCCGAACGAAATCCGACTCCAAAAACCCGCAAAAAATCCACCAAAGCACCCTCCGAATTCCCCGAAACGCGTCCAAACCCACCCTCCCCCGAATTCGTTTCGAATCAGACCGAGGCCACCCATCTGGGCTGTGGCCGAGGCCTCCCCCCATCGCCTCCCACTCCCATGGCGTTTCACGTCGCGTGCCCCCATCGCAGGTAAGCTCCCCCCTCACTCTTTGTCTCTCTGTTCCTCCTTCCTCTGCCAACGCTCTCACGGGTGGGCGGGTGGCGCTGCCGCCTCTCTGCTATTCCCTCTCTCTCTTTTTGTTCCTCTTGCAGCAGGAGGGTGTGCGACTGCGAGCTAGGGTTCGCTCCGCGGCGGCGTAGGGAAGGAGGAGGCGGTGCTGCGGCGGTGGTATGGGCGGACGCGCGCGGCGGCGCTCGAGGATTCCTCGCGGATCCGTGGCTGCTGCGGCCGGCGGGGGGGGCCGTGGCGGTTCACGCCTGGACGCGGCGACGGTGCAGGTGGAGGTGCCGCCGCTGGAGCCGGCGCCTGAGGATGGGGAGGACGAGGCGCCCGGGCGGCGGCGCAGCGCGGCGCCAACGCGGCAGAGGACCTCGCCAGGCGATTCGAGACTGGCGCGCCTACGGATCGCCGGTCGGCGGATCTCTCTCTCCCTCTCTCCTTCCGTGGCTGTGTATGCCGTGTGTTCTCGTCCTGTCGGTGGTAGAATTTTCTGTGCGTAGTAGTAGCGTGCCTTATCTTGCTGCTGGATTGTGTGGCTGTGGGATGCTCGTGGTGTTTTGCTACGAATGAATTACTTGGAACTCTGGGGCTGGGCTGGGGCAAAGGAACCTGGTTTATGGGTGCTGTAGAAGTTTGCACCCTTTTTGTGTTGAGGTTTATAGGAGTGCAGTCGATGAAAGAGTGTTCCTTTCGGGAATTCTGGGGCAGCCTGAAGCTGGGATTCTGTCGGCGTGGGAAATTAGCACCATTGTTGTGCGTTGGCGTGCCACGTCCAAGTCAGTGAGCATCAGTGGGTACACATTGCAATGACATTGATAATGCTTTTCTATGCACTTAAATATAGGCTGTGCCAAACTACGTACCTAGAACAAGCCAAAACGGTCTAAATCAACGATGGAGAGAGTAGTATTGTAGGGTTTTGGGTTTGCTGTCCGAATTGGTAAGGCCTTGATGTTTAGTGAGGTATGGCTGTACGATGATATTGTGATCTTTCTTTTTGATGCCGACTGCCTTCCTAAAGTTTTGGATGCAAAATGATATTTTGAATCTTTTGAAACGTTACATGCATGGTGACGTGCGTGGCATGAAAAAACAGCAGTGCTTGAATTTTGAGGCTCATGTGTATACACGTGGTTGTCGTGTTGTGCATGGTGTGCTCTTAGACGTTACGTAGCCTTCATGGGTGAGAAATGGCTAAAGAAGTTCTTTAGAGAGCCCTGGAGCTATATACTTATGTCCATGTAGGTTTTGTGCTACTGATAACGTTTTATGTTACTATAAATGAACCTAAGCTTTGGAAACGGACATGCCTTGTATAGTAAATGTGCCTAAGCTTTAGAAACAGGCCTGTGTCTCATGGAGCTTTGCATGTATACAAATGTTGATTGTGCTGTATGCCTGTATGACTTACCATGCAGAAGAACAGGATGCTTCCCCTGTTAGATACATGAGTTAATAACTTGTTTTTATTTTCTGGCTCTGCTATTTAGCTAGGTGTCAAAGGTAACTAATTAATTTTCTACAATAGACTACTGGTGTCTCAATTTTTGTTTTTTCAACTCACCACACAATGCAGTAATGCTTGGCAAGTTCGATGGTGTACAATCTTACTAGCCAATAAGATATTTTAGGTTTTCTACTAGTTTAGTTGATGCCAACAATATCGAATGCTGTACTTCCAGATTACTAGACTTTTCAATCAGTCTCCTAATACAAGAAAGTCGCTGCCGTTTTTTCAGGAGGCAGAAGGAGATGAAGACGAGTGGGATCGAGAGGATCAAGGAAATGCTGCTGTCAAGGTTATGTGCGTTTATGCTTTTCTGGAGAAAATGAGGGCAGCACAAAAGCTGCCAAAATGCTTCCATGTAAACTCTGCAGCAAACGTTATCATAGAAGCTGTTTGAAAAGCTGGGGAACATAGAGGTATTGCAAATTCTTATATTCTCTTCATCACCTATTCATGTACATGCTCTGATAAGTTAATGTTCCTTTTTAGACCTTTTCCACTGGAGCTCATGGGCCTGTCCTCTTGCCGCAGTTGTGAGGTCGGTTGTCTTTCTATTTCCATATATTATCATGAACTTGTACAAGTCCTCAGTCAAGGATGATTTTACCCTGTTCATTCTTGTTGTGTTATGTTTGAATTTGCATCTTGAAAGTATGCATAAACTTCTGTTACATTGTAAATATGACTAGCTTCTGCATTTGATTTGGTGTTATATCAATACTTGCCATCTATATAGGTGTGCCGACGTCCTGGTGATCCCAATAAGTTGATGTTCTGTAAAAGGTGTGATGGTGCTTATCATTGTTACTGTCAGCAACCATCACACAAGGTGAATTTATTGTCTACTTCCCTCCACAACCACCCTTTTTTGTATAGATTGCATTTACATCTATTTGTCATCACTGAATACTGAGTGTAACAATGCAGAATGTTACCCATGGACCATATTTATGTCCAAAACATACAAGGTGCCACAGCTGTGGATCTGGTGTGCCTGGTAGTGGCCATAGCACAAGGTACTGATTCGAATGTTCATCTCTCTAACTGGTTTTGACTACCAGATGTCTTATGCTGTATTTTTTGTTTGTGTGTAACACTATGAACCTGTATATATAGGTGGTTTTTGGGGTACACATGCTGTGATGCGTGTGGACGATTGTTTGTTAAAGGAAACTACTGTCCAATTTGCTTGAAGGTACAAGTTCTATGCTCACAGTACCAAAATTTATCATGCTCTGTTCAATTTTGGAGTTCCTCTGTTTTTGTTTCTGCCCTCATCACCTTACAACATAGTGGTTGCCTGCTTGAGATATTTTAGTGATGGAAGTTATTTGTTATATTGTAGTTTGAAGCCTCTTTGTTGAGACTTCATTTCAGTTTTAACTTTTAAGTCTGAAGTATGAGTGGAGTGGTTCATAAATACTATGTTTTCATTTTGTTGACTTATGCTTATATGATATCTCCAGTTTTGGGTTCCCTCTCTTTTCAGGTTTATAGAGACTCTGAAGTCATACCTATGGTTTGCTGTGATGTTTGTGAAAAGTGGGTGCATATTGAATGTGATGGCATCAGGTCTGTATGAGTGAACCCTGTGTGTTTGTTTGAATAATACCCATATTTGTTAAAAGTGGGTACATTGCCTTCCTTTTTCCACTTCTCTTCTCATTGGGTGCATGCTTTACTGTTGTTCCATATCTTACGCAGTGAGGATAAGTACCAACAATTCCAAGCTGACCAAAACCTTCAGTACACATGTGCAGCATGCCGTGGTGAATGCTCCCAGGTGATAACTACTTCTCTCACCATGCCTCACTGCTATAGTGTGTCATCTAACACCTATTTTTGCTAACATCAGATCAGGGACACTGAGGATGCAATCCGGGAGCTTTGGAAGAGGAGGGATGTTGTTGATCATGAACTTATGGTTACTTTATGGCTGCTGCTGCACTACCTTCTGTTGAAGATGTGTCACCACCTTATCCAAACTCAGACGATGAGAAACTCGGTGCATATGTATTGAAAAATGAGAGTAGAAATACTCTAAAATTTTCATTAAAAAGCAACAGTAGTAAGCCTCCATCAGATACACGTGAGCAAGAGAAGATTGTTTTTAAGAGCCCTGCATCAAATAAGAAGCCTTCCAAAAAAGAAAGGTGGTCAGGGTAATAAAACAGACGATGTCCATGATGAAATATTTCTGGAGAGAAGGCATGGTGGTGTTAAATCATCAAATAGCCGTTTGGGAGATCAAAGTATAGATGGCAATCATGATATGAGCCCTTTTAAGAATGATGATAATGCGTATATTTCATCTTCAACTCGAAGCTCAGAAAAGAATTTGAAATCTCCATCCATGAAAGCTGTGGCAAACAATGCTGATATGATACCCAAAGTCAAGATTAAAGGCAGTAAGGTTTCGAGTTTGCATTACAAAGATGGTGAAGAAAATACTCCCAAGAATGACACTGGAAAAGCTACGAAGTTGGTTATCCATCTTGGTTATATGACATAAAACTAGAGTGGCTCTCCTAAGTCGAACTGTCCAATTCTCAAAGAGAGCAAGATCTGGGTTCAATACATGGTATGTGCCCATTTTTGTTGAAGTTCACCATTTACTAGTTTTGTTTCCCTGCTATTTATATATAATTCATGTGTTAGCATGCACAAGCATACCCTTCAGGGGTTAATAATTTTTGGTTGCTTACAAGGTATCCTATCAGCATGCAAACAATTCAATACATGCCTTTTTCTTTTTCTTTCTTTCTACTCCTGTAAGAACTATAGCAGTCTTGCATTTTGGTGGTACCCCAAAGGCATTCTTTGCAATGTTTTCTTCTGTTTTTCTGGTTGACTTTTAAATCCTAGTATTTTTGCGAAAGCCCAGATGTTCCTATTGAGGGCTTAATTTCAGGAAGCATTGCTCTTATAGCACTGTTGTTCCTGTTACTAATATTCAAATTTGTTGGACCCATATTACCTTCTGCTTCTACCCACGAACTTATTTATTAATTCTTTGTTGGATATTGACTGCATTATGGAATAAGTTACTGAAACCTTTGCTATATGGTATGTCTGGTTCTTGTATTCTGGTGATGCTATGTTGAGGACTAAATAAGTTTTCACACTGATTGCCTCTTTCAGGAGGGAAAATAGATGTCACAAGCCAGCTGAAAAGTTCAAGAAGTGAGATAAAAGAGAGAAGTGTAATGAAGTTAGTTAGAGAGACTGGGGCACAGCAAAGAAATAGCCTTTTGGGTGATCTTGGTACCTCAAAAAGCATGTAACTGGGAAAAGGAGCAATGCTCTAATTTCTGGAATGGAAAATGCAAATGAAACTGGCAGTAGAAACAGATCTGCACAGAAACAATCTCATTCTAGTCAGGTGGATGAGAACCAGGGAACTGCTGACTCTCCTGATAACTTGAAGCCATCATTACTCAAACTGAAATTTAAGCGTCCACATTTTTGAGCAGCTAAACACACCCAGGCCTCTCAACCAGAGGAGCCGACCTCTTGGGTTTCTCAGCAAGAGGAGCAGTTAAATGTTGCTAAAGGCCAGAGATCAAAGAGGAAGAGGCCTTCGATGGAGAAGGCAGATGGTTTTGGATGGTACAACTCCAGCCAAGAGGCATCAGCAGAGCACAGATGATGAAGTGATGGACGCAAACTGGATTCTAAGGAAGTTGGGCAAGGATGCTATCGAAAGAGGATTGAGGTCCATCTAACTTCTGATGGCAAATGGTTAGTTCTCCCTTTAACCTTTTTTGTTACAGTTTTGTTTAATATATTATGCTGGTGATGAAGTCTGCCTCCATTTGGTTCAGTAGCAATTTGAGGGAAATTGCATGTTTTAACCACTTGCACCACTTTATGGAGTCCTTGCATTTTAAACTGACTTTCCCTGATGCCCTATATGTCTCCTGTAACACAATTACTATTTGCACACTATTTGACAATGGAACTGACATTCCTTAATGCTACGAGGTTTAGTGTGTATCAGTTCTGATTACTGAGAAGAACATATGGACTCATACTTGTGTTCATCTTGGCAGGCATCAAGGAATGGTGTCAAATGTCATCAGTAGCACACTGTGTATTCAGTTAGATAATGGCAGGTCAGAGAACGTGGAGCTGGGAAAGCAGGCCATCCGCCTGATTGCCTCAAGATCAAAGGGCGGGAAGCGATGAAACCTTTTTCCCCATATGCAGCTTAGGACCTGTTCTCACTCTACTCATCGCCATGATTATGGCAGGTAGCAGAGTCCTCTCCTTGAGGTTTGACATCCGCCGAAGCACAGCAGTGACCACCTGCTGTCCATGCGGTGAACGCCGCTGCATCTCAGGCTTTTGCTGACTGGACGAGACACTGAGCCCAACATCATCTGTTGCGCCGTGTTTCGCTAGCCTAGCGTGTAACAGACTTTGTTTTGGTGTTGATGCTGTCTGGAAGCCCATTGGCTTTCCATTAGATTCGATCTGTTAGGGTAGGGAAACTGAGCAGGGGGTTTAGATTACCTTGGATGGATGATGTAAAAGCAGCAGCAGGTAGCGCCGTGTCTAGAGTGTTTTTGTATATGTAGTTTTGGAATGAGTTCCTGAATAATTCGTTATTGACTTATTTAGTGGTGTTATTCGCTGTCTGATGGATTTCGTTATCTTGCTACATATCGTGATAGTTAGTAATAGTTTGTCTACAAATAGAAGGGTGCTGCAAAACGGAGGCTTTGATCGACCATCTAGCATGCTCAATTGCCCATCGACTCACCACCGGTGGTTTTCGAAGGGAATTCCAGGAAGGTGAATGTGGTGAGGACAAAGGCGACAAACGGAATCATATTGACACCTACTGCGCCTCTCGTACTCGTGTAGTGTACGTGTCTCTTTTTGTGTGTTCGTCGACTCGTATGGCACCGGGAAGAGGAGGATACAGATACGGCGGGTCTCGTGCTCGTGAAGTGTGCGTCTACTCGTATGGCACCAGGAAGAGATCCCGACAAGGATCCCGACAAGGAGATCTCGTATGGTACCGGCAAGTGCAAAGATCCCGACAAGGAGATCCTCCAGATCGTGAAAGAGAACTTCAACTTCACTCCCCGAATTTCACCGACAGCCTCTACCTCATCGCAAAGGCAACTGTTGGACGGGAACTACACACAATGGTTTCATTTCGTTTGATCATTTCATCCACTAGAGCCAAACACTTGTGAACAATCCAGCCGTCATCCTCATCGCTCAGGAAGAAAAAACATTGCCAAAACACCAAACATTCGGGGCCAATGTCGACTTGAACTAGCACTAGAAACGTTGTCCACTTTAGTCTGTTTTCTACTCCGGCAACCCCATCCTTGTCAAGTAGCACCCGAAGCCGTTGTGTCTCATTGTGAAGTGCTCGAGGCTATGATTAGTTAAAATGCATGATCCTTTCAACTTCGGGTTACAAGAGCATTCATTGAAAATCTAGGAATGTTGTCCACTTTTGTCTGTTTACTACTGCACAGCTTGTATTTTTTTGTTTAACCAGCTGCAAAGGTGCAACAACACATGAACATTGATATATCTAAAAATATATAGTTTGAAGACAATAAGATCATAATTGAGTTCCCTAAATAAATGATCTAATGAGAATATTGTTCAATTTACATTTGCGGTGTGATACAACTACAAGTAAATAATGATTTGATGTTGTACAAAACTTCTCATTTGAATTAACTCTGGGAAGATGAGTTTAAAGAATAGGAAGCAAACATTTTTTTAATATATTTTTCTCATTTTTTTGTGAACCTATATATTTTTGTTACTTGTGGTTTCCACAACATGTCTTCACATATCTTTTTATGTAGCTTCATAGCATCCATCATTTTCACAATGTTGCAAACAACTACTAGCTTCAAATTTTTTTAAAAAAATATCCAAAATGCTTCTTTACGAGCAAACACGCCTCGCGTCCTGTGGTACACACAATGCCTGAGTTGTCCAATGTTCTCTGGGTTTTGGGTTAGGCCGTCTGATGCACTAGTGTCAGGACGAACGCACCACCAAGAAGAAGAAGAAGGTCACAATGTTAGGGTTTGGGGTTTTGAGGATTTCCATGTTCTCCGAGCTTAAAAGGAATCTTCTAGGGAGGATGTCGAACCAAAAAGCAGCAGTGGTGGTGGTAGTAGTTGAGATGGCGGTAGAGGGTTGGGCGGCGAGCATCCATCAAAGAAGAAAAGGGTCGAAAAAGCTTAGGATTAGCACAAGGATGGTGGATGGTTGTTGGAAGGTGGCAGTGCGCCACCAGAGCTTAGGAATGCTGGAGGCTGGGGCGTTGGATCTAGAGGATAACCTTGGGATTAGTGTGGCAGCGATGGATGACGGTGGTGGAGGTAATGGCACAGGCCTCTAGAGCCTGGGAGGTGGTGAAGGCGGTGGGCACCGTGCCAGATATGGAGGAGAAAACAGGGATTAGGGTGGCGGTGGCGGCGTGCCGCTAGAGCCAGGAGGTGGTAAGGCAGGGGCACTTGTCCCGGATGTAGAGGACAAGCTTGGGTTAGGGATGGTCCTCGTCCAGGCTGGCGGGTGGCGGCAGAGGTGACGTGGATCTCTTCGGAGCTGGGTGGGTTGAGCAAGCGGTGAGGTTGCGCAGGAGGCAAAAAGAAAAGTCGTGCGGGAAGAAGGATGTGTTTGGCACGGACAAATCTATCTACGCCTAAGCACGTGGGGTGTAGAATTCCATTGGAAAAAGACCCCAAAAACAGGATCCTAGCTAGCGTCGGAATCATGATTGATAAAAGGCAAAATAGCAAGAATCATCATGGTTTTTTTTTTTTTTTTTTGAGCATCGCAGATTCGCAAGAATCATCATGATTGATAAAAGGCAAAATGAGCGAAGCCCAGTTGCTCATTGTAGTGGTAGTGGAGCATATCTTTGACAATAGGCGTGTCGACGACCTACCACTATTGGAGATTCAAGATAGGGAAGGGGATGGGCATCCACAAAGGTGTGCGAGGTTGTAGCTTCATTCGGCCGCACATGCAAGAGCGGACCGACCATCCTATCTATCCTATTGCCGCACGCTACTCGGTATAGATAGGCATATTTCTTATTGATGATCATCATTATAACACTCATTGGATTGCATGTTTTCCCGATTCCACTAAATCAACAGTTTGGAGAACGATCATACAAGTTGTAAGCCAGACGCTGATGGTCACTCATTAGCTAGTTGGTGTCGTCGTTGGTGGGCATCCAGTACCTGTTGGTCAACCAGACGCCATCGGCGACGACCTTAGCGCCGTCGTGGTTCCGATGCCACGAGTAGTAAGCATGTGTCCGGTTCTTGATGTCGAGCGTGGCGTGCCCGAAGCTCGCCTCCCCGGAACGCCGAGTAGCTCGGCTGCGGGCGCGTGAAGTTATCGGCGACGCCCTCGATGTTTCCGCCGTCGCCGATGGTGACATACACCGGCGCGTCGGCGTTGGGCACGGGCGTGGAGTTTCCGTTGATGATGTCGTAGGCGACGTTGGACACGCGGTGGCTGCGCTCGTACGAGTGGACGTGTCCGGCGAGCACGACGTCGACCTTGGCGTCGACGAGCCAGCGCTCGAACTGCACGCGCATCGTCTCGCCCTCCATGTAGTGGTAGTTGTTGCTGTTGTACCACGGCGAGTGCATGAGCACCACCAGCCACGGCGTCGTCTTGCGGTCCACCTTCTCCGTGAGCTCCGTCTGCAGCCACGTCCACTGCGGCGTGTACTTGCCGTAGGCGGAGTAGGAGGAGAGCACGACGACGTGCGCCGAGGCCAGCCGCACCGAGTACCAGAACGGCTCCGTGCTCCCCGCGGCCCGGTACGGCGTCGGGTACCGGTGCGTGAAGGGCTTGAACGGCGTCGTCTCCCCCAGCTCCGGCGCGAAGTCCAGCTCGTGGTTCCCCGCCGTCCAGATGTAGGGCTGGTACGCCCGCGCTGCGCTCCATGAAGCGTCCCCACGTGTCCCACCGGTTGTTGTCGTGGAGCGGGTGGTTGTCGGCGTACGAGAGGTCGCCGACGTACAGCACGGCGTCGCCGCCGTTGGCCTCGTAGTGGGACAGCGTGATGTTAGAGTCGAACGTCTGCCCGAGGTCGCCTGCAGAGTCAGAGTCGTCGGCGGCAGCATCGTCAGTCGTGAGGCACGAGATAAATGATACAGTACAGTTTCTACGAGGTTTGTGGATCCCCGGTCAACACGGCACAGGTTTGATTGCGTACATTGCGGTTGACGTCCAGATGGCAACAGGCAGCAATTCACACTATCAGTACAGTGGTTGCAAGATTCCATTTTTTAGATTAGATTAGATTAGATGAAATCAAGGCTGGGATTGAGACTTCTAGTTTAGGCACATTTGTAGAGGATTCAGTTTGAATTGGTACTTCCTAGTTCCTAGTTTGGTTGAGTTAAAAAATAGCCAAATCTGAACACATGGATATTTTACGAGGTTTGTGGATCCCCTGGCCTGCACGGCATTCAAGCTTGATTGCACATATTGCGGTTGACGTCCAGATGGCAAGTTGGAAACATCCGCGGCAATGGCACTATCAGTACGATGGTACCAAGATTCTTGTTTTCTTTTCGAGATAAAAATCATGGTTCGGATTGGGACATTATTATTAGTATATAATCTGCTGTGGTAAATAAACTAGTGGTATTTATATGGGACATTGGCCATTGGATGCTTGGATCCCAAATCCAGATCCCAGCTTGTACTTATTAGTAATACTATTCAAACAACCTCGTTTTTGTCGATTTGAGCTGTAATTTTCTAAATACTATACCAGTCTTCCGTTGAAAACAATGCCATTCTCATCCTTTTAAAAACTAACCATACCAATCTCAAATTTTAGTTGATACATATAAAAAGTAGCCGTAATCTCTATGTATAAGGATGTAATTATGGGTTGTGTGCTAGTTAAAATGGCTCACATTTGACCAAGTTTGTAGGGAAAGATATTCACATTTATGGCTCTAGATTAATTTATTATGAAAATATCTGATATCATAAACTTATATTCATATTTTCATCGGTCAAACTTAACATACTAAAATATTATTACTGTACTAGAATTGTATTCTTTTGTGCATGGAAGGATTACTATTTGTTGTATAAATAAATAACTGAAATATATTTTCACAATAACCGCATGCATAGATGTAGGCTGTTTTTTCAAAGTCTACAAAAATTCAACTAGTCCTTATCTTAGACGCCATGCATTTATCAGAGGAAGAATACTTGGGACATTGGAAATAATGACTGGAGGTGGGAGACGATAGATGGGATCGAGTCGAGTTGGTTACCGATGAGTCCGAACTTGAAGGGGACATCAGGTCCGGGCTTGGGCGGCGTGGTGAAGGAGAAGGTCCTGACCGTGTGGCCGAACCCCATGGCGTAGAAGTACCTGGTGCCGTGCTTGAGGTTCCTGAGTGTGCAGTGGTGGATGAACCCGGAGGTGTAGTTGAAGTAGTCGTAGCGCGTGTGCGTCCCCTCCGCCCGCCGCGACATCTTCTCCGGGTTCTCGCCGAACCTCACCGTGCTGTTGCCCAGCTCGCTCGGCGTCACCCAAGATACGAGCATGGAGGTCCCATCCTGGTCGCCCAGCGTGATGTGCACCTGCAGTACAGCCATTGAGATTGATCCATCAAATCATCTGAGCCAGTGGTGGTGGATGATGCCATGATGGGATGGCAAAAGAAAAAAGGAGGGAGGGAGGGAATCTGATCCGGCACCGGCACCGGCACCGGACCCTACCTGTTGTGGGGCATTGTAGCCGGGCGGGACACGGAAGACGTCGGCGTCGAGCGGCATGTCCACCGTCGCCTCCAGCTTCCGCCGGTACGAGCTCGTCACGCCGGCGTCCACGCCGCCGCCGGATAGGATGAGCACGACGAGGACCGCGAACGGCAGGAGCCCCATGCGCACGCGCACGCGGCGGCGGAGAGGAGATGCCCCGTCAGATGGCCCGCTCTCGCCCGCCAGTCCTTGGCGGCTTTGGCTTGCTTTGGCTACTAGTCTGCTCTGCTTCCTCCCCTGCCTTTCCTCCTCTCTTCTCTCACAATACAACTAACTCGATGATGATATATATAGATGTAACAAGTAACTGCACGAGGTAAGGTAGGTCTTCTCTTGTGTATGGGTTGGGCTGGGTTTTGGTGGTGGACTGGAGAGAAATTGCCTAGCAACTCTTGTTTTCTTGGGCTTCAGTCGAGTCAGCCTAGAACTATAGTAGTCTAGTACGTAGTCTACTCAAAACGAGAAATTCCCGGCGAATATGCCAAGAATTGTGCTTGTGCATACGGGGCCGGTACTAGTTGACATGGATTATTTATACAAAGAGGGGGGTGGGGTGGGGCTATATATATTTATATATATAGATATATGATAATGATTAGCACGCCGCATGCGTTTGAATGTACTACGTAGCAAGCAGTTGACTCTGATTGAAGCCAGCAGTTTTGGGGCATCTATCTATCTACTATCTATCTATCATTGATCATGCGTGCCAAAATGAAGGCGAGTCCAATATTTCGTCTGTCTCTCCCTGCCTTGTTCTCACTTCTCACACGGCCGGACCGGACAAAATGTATGTGTGTATCGCCGTGGGAATGCCCGCGGAGGCCCGGATGCGGTCCGGGTCGGATGGCGATGGCGATGCCCATTGCACGACCGTGCAGGGCTTAAACACCAGTGTTTTTTGTTCTCCAGATAACGACTGAAAGAGCATCATATATCGTTGTCAGTACACTGCGCTTTATTTGGGTTGTGTCAAACTTGAGGCCAACACGCCAATCATTCCTTTTCGTTATTCCTCGCAAACACACGCTAACCTATAGATTTATTTTTTTTTAGCAAAACTTGAGCTATAGTTTTTTTTTTTTTTTAGGGAACGTGACCTGTAGTTTGTAATGTTGCTGTTGGAATACATGGGCTTGGCCCCAATGAAAGTTTCTGAAATTCTAAAAATTCTCAAAACCAAAACGCAACCCGTTGGAGTTAGGTTTTGCCTCTTCTTGCTATGGCACTGCCGCCATAGTTTCTCTATCCCAGTCATCTGTATGCACCGACAATTGAGAGAGCTGTCTGGAACCGCTGTCCATGCGATCCTACACAGGATAGGACGAATAAGAGTTTGGGAAAGCGTTGTGCGTGACTGTTTTGGGCTTCCACGACAAGTCGTCTTCGTCCAATCCAGGTGGCACTATGTCCCAACATATTTGTCATCGTTCGCTGCTCCCTCTCCCTAGGTCATCGAGGTTCGCTCTGCATCTCCATCACCCATGAACATTGCCTTCTCCTGCAAATGCACACGCCATGTTGATCCAAACCATTGCTTATTGTTTCCCTTCCTGCCCTGCTTTTTGCTTGCCATCCTCTCCCACAACACAACTAACTAGACATTAACTGGGTATATATTTACATGCATCAACTGAACCAGGTCTCATTCAAAAAAAAAAAAAAAAAAAAAACTGAACGAGGTCTCTCACTATTATGGTTTGGGTTGGGTATCGGGAGGAGAGAGAGAATCTTGGCCTTCAAACGACTCGGTTGTCACCCTAGGCGTTCGGGTTACCTGATTTTTTTGTGTAGGATAATTCAGTAATTTAAAATTTAGGTAATGAAAAACTTAGGACACGCTACCCGATATTAATCCTGAAAAACACTACCCGTAATTTGCGGGTACCCGATACTTTTTTAAAAAAAAAAAAATCGGTATACCCGATCTACTCCCACCTGAATTTATAGAAAACAACAAAGTACACAAAATTTTAGTAACAATTTAAAATTTGGTAAATTTCACCCAGAATTTGTGAAAAATTTCAACAACAATTTGTGAAGAATAATATATTATAGTCAATTGTTCAAATCAAGAGAATTAGATTCAAATAAAGTGAGGAATTTCAAGTGTTCAACTCACAACACATGATAAATACAAAATTGAAGGCAAATTTTGGGTAGTTCGGGTAGTTTGGGTACCGGAGTGCATTACCCGAATTACCCAAACTAATTTCGGTAATCAAAATCATTATCCGAACTTAGGATCGGGTACCCTCGGGGTTCGGGTAATTCGGATTTGGGTTCCGTAGTTCAGAGTACAAACAACGAACCATCGTATCGGGTATCGGGTTTTTTGCCCCCAGTGACTAGGTCGAGTCTAGTTAGTGCGTACAATGCAAAAATCGCGGGGAATATCCTACAATTGTGCTTTCAGATACAGGGTTCAGTCCTATATATATTCATACTAGTTGACGTGGATGGATTATATATATAAACAACAAGAAGGGAGCTATATATGATAATGATTAGCAGTTTAGCACGCCTGATGCATTTGAACATGGACGTACGAGTTGCAGGCAGTTGACTCTGATCAATCATCGCGAGGAGGAACTGATCATGTGCCTAGCTTGTTCTCATTTGTCGGCCGGACCCGACAAAATGTGTATCGGCGTGTGAATGCTGGCGCAGACATGGAGTAGCCATCTTTGTTGAATTTAATTTAGTTTGCTCTAGCCTTAAATCAAAAAAAAAAAAATCATAATAAAGACCGGTGGAATAAAGAATTCATACTGGATAAAAAAAATTATCCTGCCCATAGCCGGCCCCGCAGGCCCGGTCCTCGTCATCGCCGAGCTTCCATCCCCGACGACCGGTGAGCTAATCAGTGCACTGCACGCCACGACTTCTGCAGTCAACATGGACATGGCAGCAGGCTGATACGATTGTGAGTAGTCATCGGCGTGGATCAGTCAGTCGCCAGACATGGAGTTTTGTTCAACACGTGATGTACGAAAACCGTCACAAGACTCGCCAACTAGGCAACTGCAAATAGCTAGTAAGCGAGCTCTCTACAAGCTCCACCTCAAGATGTGACACCAAGCACATTGCGTCGACACAAATCCTTCTTAAATCTTAGACCAGCTAAACTGAATCATACAAACATTTCTGATAGAAGCAAACCCTATAAATCCTAAACCCTACACTTATTCTTGCCCTTACTTGTCCGGTGTCCATTCATACACTTTGTTACAGGTCCTGCTTGATCTGGATGATTGATCTTGTTCTCTCACACAAGGAGCCCAATGGCCTCTGTTGCAAGGGATCCTGCTGCAGTCCAGCTCCTTGCCAATGTACAACTCCACGGTCAGCCTCTGAAGCGCAGGCGCGCTCGCAATCACGCGTCGAACAAGGCCTAAATGGCTATCTGATGGCTGTAAGCCGGTGATCTTCGCCTCAGTAAGGCGATCCAGATGGATCTTCTGGTCGTCCCAACCGCCTTCAGCGCAGAAACAACGAGGGTTAGAGCACGGGTCGCACTGCAAATTGTTATAGGTATCGATCAGATAAAGAAAATATTCAGATTGTCATGATGAGTGAGATATTGTAAAGAAAGAGATTAATGGAACTCACTGGCCTCGATATGTCAATGGAAAGGCGTTCCAGTCTGCTACATTTTGCAATGAGTTTGGCAATGCTTGCTTCAAGGTGCTGCCACTGGGCATCTATGGCCAAGCTGGTGATTCCAGGAAGCTGTGGCACTGGGCTCATCATCTCCTCCATATCCCTCCAGTTCTTGGCCTCCAAGATCCAAGATTTAATAAGGTATACTAATCATAATCAGTCCTACAAAACCGTTTTTAATGGATTTCATTCGAATTCAGAATTTATATATATGCATATATACCACGGGCGGCGCTATGTGGACGCCGAGGCTGTGTGCGGCGGTGCAGTTCCGCAGGAGCCACACGGCGCCGGCGTTGCTGTATCCGGCGGGGTGGCCGTGCGACCAGAGGAAGATCCTGTCGAGGCGCCGGACGGTCTCCGCGCCGTCGAACCGCAGGCGCTCCGGGCGGCACATGTCGGCGCACGCCAGCGTCTCGAGGCTCGGCGCCGAGATGGCCACCGCCCCGCGTCGTCGGACGCCATCCGGTAGCAGTCGGCGACGTGCAGCGCGCGGGAGGCCCGGCGCGTCCAGCTCCAGCGACGCCATGTCGCGGACGTGGTCCAGCCGGACCTCCTCGAGCGTCGCCGGGGCGGCGGCGCAGCGGAGCGCGGAGAGCCCCGCGATGTGGGCGAGACGGAGGCGACGTAGCCGCGGGCAGCAGGACGCCGACAGCAGGTGGCCGAGGTTGCGCTCGTCGTCGTCGGTGCCGATCCGCGCGTGGCTGAGCAGGAGGTCGGTGAGCGCGGCGAAGGCGCCGGCGCCGGCGACCGGGACGGTGAGGGGTCGCGTTGCCCAAGGTGAGGCTCATCGTCTCGGCTCTCGCCGACGCCGGCATCGCGGCGGATAAGAGCGGCTTCTTCCTTTCAGGCACCGACGGCATCCCGCGGCGGCCGCTGTCTTCGTCGTCGTCTTTGTCGCGTGCCGCGGCGGCACGGGAACGGCGAGCGTGAACCGCCCGGTCACGTGGCGCTCGCCGAAGCGCAGCCAGGCGGCGACGTGCTCCGACGTGATGTCGGCGGCGTGGCCGTGCCTGAACAGGTACAGGCCCCCGGACGCCATGTCGATGTACCTGTTCCGGGGGGAGCTGTAGACGAAGTTGATCTCGAGCTCCTCCAGGTCGCTGGTGGCGCGCCGCGCGAGGGCGGCGCCGACGGCCGTGATGAGCCGGCGGCCGTCCTCCGTGTCCTTTTGGCCGGTGCCGGCGCCGAAAGGGTTCGGCGTGACGGCGAACCGGAGGGCCCGGGCGTGGAGCACATGGTCGTCGTCGTAGTTGAGTCCGACGATCTTGCTGGGTCTGTCAAAGTTGAACGGCATGGACGCCGGTCGGCGGCGGTGCCGACGCCGTCGCCGTCAAATGGTCGCATGCACGAGCACGAACGTAACGAACGTAGCGAAAACGTAGGATACGTGGGATTCGATCTGTTTTGGGCGGTTGCATTTTGGAAGGTTGCATCGCCACATCTTGAAATTGATTTTTATTTTTCTATCCATAAGTTCAAAAAAAAAAAAAAAAAAAAAAAAAACTCGTGGGCGCATCTTCGATTTTTTTTTTTTCTTCCAAAAAGAAATATACTAAATATTAGTATCTTGCTACTAGTAGACTGTCTCTGAAACAAAATCATAGATGGTAGAAAAATATAAAATAATAATAAAATTTAAGTTCTTAACACGTCAATTTCTATACATATATCATATAAAAATATAATTAATCCATGGAATGATGATACATGATGGTATACGACAGAATGCGTCATGTAATTTTAGTAGATTTGTACACCGGGCCAGTGATGAGCCATGCACACTCTAATCAGCAACACGGTGGGAGAGGTCAGAAGGCAGAGCAAGAACAGCAAGAACAGCACGCACACGCACGGGCCAGTGGTGGTTACCTCCCTTCAGTCGTTTCGTCGGCAATCAAGCACGCACGGCAATCAAGCAAGAACAGCAAGACGCACGGAAATATCCAGCCGCAGCCACGCCGACAAGCAAGAACAGCAGCACGCCGCGACGTGACCTCCCGCTCTCCGGCATGCCGTTCTCCTTACGTATATTTTGGCCTGCTTCATACACCAGCCGAGTCGACTCCAGCGACGCCGGTGCCGCACCCGCCGCGTTCCACCTTCCAATCGACGAAGCCCATGAACCAGAACTCGAAGCCGTCAACGGTGGCCACCTGCTGCATGTACTTGCAGCACCTCTGGTAGCTGACGAAGCCCATGAACCAGAACTCGAAGCCGTCGACGGTGGCCACCTGTATGTACTTCTGGTCGGGCTTGTCGGCGTTCTTGCTGGGCCTCACCCTCTTGATCCACCGTAGGGGCACCACCACCTTGTACGGCACCCGCGCGCCTCCGCCGCCGGACGGGGGGGTGCCGAACGCGCGTTCCACGCCGCCGGCCTGCAGGATCCGCGCGCCCAGGCTCAACTTCCCTTCACCGTCTCCGAAAGCTTCGCACCCGACGCCGCGTCGGTGGATGGCTCCCTCTGCCGCCGCCCGCCGACGCGGACGCGGCTGTCTCCCCACTCCTGCTCCCTGGCGTGCCTCGGGTCCGTGTGGGGTGAACCAAATCCTCATTGAATTGGATTTTTCCACGGGAGTTATTTCCCAAGGACTTGCCATGGTAAGGGGGAAAGGGGAAGAAGCACACTTGAAGAGTGCAGTACAACGGAGAGTTCTCATCGAGCACAGGCTTCTTCGGTAAAGAGGAATTAGACGATTCAAGTGGATTTTTGTAACGTATCAATAAGGGCTACGACGCGCGGGTGCGGCTCCGCCCCGGGCGCGTTAGCGGGGCTTCGCCCGGCCGTGGGTCGAGCAAAGGTGAGGGCGATCCCGGCTCTGACGCCCGGGGAGGGGGAGCACGCCGAGGAGTGCGGCGACAAAGCGCAACAATGACCCCACGAGGGAGGGGCGAGGCGTCGTCGTGGGTGCGCCCGTCGGGATCCGCTTCGTGGCCGCGGGAAGAAGGAACAGGGGCAAGTTGGCACGACCGGAGCGTGGAGGATGCGCCGCCAGAGCAAGGCCTCGCGTGCGGAGAAGACGAGCGGGGAGGTGAGCGGAACGAGATGGGCGCGAGCTGCAACCCGAATGCACGAAGAAGGCCAAGTTAGCCTTGTCCCCCTGGCCTTCTCGAGCAAAGACGGCAGCTCCCTCCTCTTGCCTCCTAGCCCGACCCCAACCCCAGAAATTGCAACCAAACAAGTTGTATCCAGGCCCAACCTGGCCTGGATAGCACTTTTTGGTGCAACCAAACACACCCATAGTGTTCTGAGAAAAGAACAATTCTGCACACACCCATAGTGTTCTGAGAAAAGAACAATTCTGCACACACCCATAGTGTTCTGAGAAAAGAACAATTCTGCAGTGTACAACAACTGAGAGCAAGGACGATTGATCATCCAGTCATACCTACAAGAAACATGAGGCAGCATTTATCCAATATACATGTATTGCCATTAACCAAGTCAAATTCAACTACATTTTTAGCATTGCCATCTACACATATAATTCTAAAAGACTGTCGCTCTGTAGGTACAAGTGTCACTGGATGATTAGGCCTTCCAAATCTCATCATATTGAGACGAAGTACGGAGTATATATCTTGAGTTATGTGTTGTTCTGAAACTGCATTGCACTATGACTGCCGAAAAAGACACTCCCTGCCTCTAGCGGCTCGTGGGCTTCCTCTTGCCTATGGTATTATATTGTGTGTTTCCCTTGTTTTTTTTTTTCTGTTAGAAAATGACACACCATGTCTTTCTCCAAATGTCTCAACTACTTGCACAACAAAGCCTTCATCAAGCAATTTTCCAATCGGAAGGTGAAAAGTTAACTGGCAGGCACGGCAGCCGGCAGGAGCTGGCAGCCCGCGTGGCGCCATGTGCCCAAGAGTACAATACTGAAAAGCTTGCTTCCCTAGACTGAGTACAAAATTACAATCCATCACATACTTTCATCAACTAACTAAAATAAATAAAATACTTAAAAGCCAGAAAAAAAAACTTATGTTCGTGGCTTCTGCTGGTGTGCAATCTCGAAAATTAACCCTTGCAGTGTCAAATGTACTCTTACATGTATATCAGCATCAGGTCCTCGACTCCAAGGAATCTTTGAGATCATGCATGGCTGGATCTCCTGCCAACAAATCCACCGCCACATGTATCAGAAGTTTATTTAAGGGCATTATTCAAAATCAGCATGGATCACTATATAGCTTGTTATTTACATTTCAAACAATAATACTGATAACTAATGGTTTCAGAATTACAAAACAAAAAAACATGTTTTGCACAATGTATGTGATTGATTCTACTAGTTCAAAAATCCGAGAGATATAAATTAAGCCTCTTACACCCATAGTGTTATAACTTGAACTAGCACAGGAAAGAGATGGCATATTGAAATCAACACGGCGAAGGGTTGCAGAAATCAAGTAATATATATACATCAAGTGGAGTGGCCATTAAGGAGGGAAACACAACTCAAAGGGTTCATCACTGCCTTAAGAATTCATTTTGGTTCATTTCTAAATTTCAGGTGAACAGGAAAGAGATGGCATATTGACATACTTTCAGAAAATAGTGAAACAGATTACTTAGGTTTCTACAAGTTTCCACTTACCAAGTGGTTCTGGATAGAAATAGCCGTCCTCTACAGTAATACACAGGAAAAATAGACCATGACCAACTATCCAATACAAGAAATCAACTGATCATCAGGTAACAATTTTTAAATCACAAACAGAGCCAAAAACTTCTCCACCAGACCACCACAACATATCAGCATATCAGAGCATGAGCAACAGAGGATCACAAACAAACCATCCAAGATTCCATCACCATACATCTGAAAGCAAGGCCCAAAACAAACCATCCAAGATTCTATTACCATTCATCCGAAAGCATTGTTCAACTACAGGCTACAGGGACAAGATTAACCAAACAAAAAAGTATTGTTCTCCACGGCCACTTTCCAAACTTTAGTAATGCATATTGTCATATTATCAAATACTGTTGAGAAACTATTCCAGAATATTTATTTCAAATTTCTGAAACTTGAACTTTTGGAAACAGTAGTATGACTGTACGAGATTGGTTGAAGCAGAGCATGCAAGTTTCCGTTGTTCAGTTCTCAGATAGTTTCATTTCAAATATCTAAAACTCGAACTTTTGGAAACAGTGGTCTATATAGTATGACTGTACGAGATTGGTTGAAGCAGAGCATGCAAGTTTCCGTTGTTCAATTCTCAGATAGTTTCATATTATTATGCTTATGCAGATATCAGAACTAGCCATTATTTCTTTCTAAAAAAGAGTCTATGTCGCATTCTTTTCTAGAGAAATGGAGAAAAAGCAAGAATCAACAACAGATTTCAAGATGCAGACTCGCAGAGTAAACTGTGAGCCACAGTGTCAAAGTCTATCAGCATACCTTCAATTCTTCCACTTACTGTTAGAGTAGAATAATTTGCAGAAATCAAATGGTTGCCAATAAAATATATATTAAGCATAAGTTTAGTGGCAATCTGTAGCAACGGCAGATGATATTGAATGTATACAAAAAAAGTGCAACAGGAAAAAATAATTTGTAGAAAAAAACACAAAAAAGCAGAAAAGCTAGCCTAAATTACCCATTGAGAAGAATAAACACAGAAAAGAGTAGAACAAATCATGGCTGCCATGCAGGTTCAAGTACTGATGATCAAACATTAACTCAACAATAAAGATGAAATATTAAAAGGTAAAGTACCTCATATTGAAGCAAACAGAAATTTAAGGATGGTAGTATAAACCACCTTATAAAAAAGAGTGAGTCTATGCTCCTGCTGGATTGGGATTTTCTTCTACATGAACCACCGCAACAGCTTTCTTTAGAAGAGCCTCAACAGGCAGGTGTGAGTTTTCAACAGCCTTGGATATTGATTGCCATTTTTCACCATGCTTTGGTTCTGCTGCAACACATCTTTTCAAAACATCCTTTTGTGTGTCCACAGTTCCATGCTGAAGTTCAAATTTGTAGTACAATGCCCAAAATCACCAATATCAGGAGCAAGAGTAACAGCCCTGTTCAACCAACTCCTAGCTTTATCAACCTTCCTGTCAAGCCAGAAAAGTTTGGCCACAGTTGCAATGACATGTGGATCATGATCACTTCGCTTAATAGCATCTGTACTCTTTCCTTTTACGCTGTGGGCGTGGTGCCATCTCAATAGCTGCAGCCCACAAGATACCACTTGTTGGACACTCCTGTAATGCCTTGGCCAGTAGAGAATCAGCTTCCTTTTTGTTCCCATTCCTCAATTCAGCTCGAATTGCCGCTAGCCAGAGTTCAGGTGTGGCAGGGTTCTTCTTTCTAGCCATTGTGAGGACAGCACGTGATTTACTCAAGCCACTAATCTTCTCCTCTAGGCTGGCTAGAGAGAGCCAAAGAGGGATGCAACTAGGGCAATTTTTCAGGCCATTCTCAAAAACCTCCTTGGCCTTCGCTCCATTACCAAGCCGGTCCTCCATCTGTCCAAGCATTAACCACAATTTGAAGAATGCAGGGAATAGCTTCAAACCTTCCTCCAACAATCTCCTTTCCTCACCAACATTCCCCAATTCCCTCTCAACAATGGCAGATTTCATCCAAACCCTCTCTGTCCCTCCTCTTTCCCTGGCCTTGGCCAAGAGCATCCTCGCTCTCTCTGGCTCATTGTTCTCAAACTCGAGCTTGAATGCAGCCAGCCAGATCTCTTCTGAATTGGGGATAGCAGCATAAGCTTCCTGAAGAATGGCACGAGCAGCAGGCACATCCCCAGCCAACCATTTCTCCTTTGCAGCCATAAGCCATAATACTTCAGCTCGTGGATTGTAGTTAACAGCCTTTTTGAGGAGCGCATCAAGTGACTCCCTAGTCCCATGGCTCTTCTCAAGCTGCGCTGCTTTCAGCCAAATACTCTTCTTAGTAAGGAACACAGTAAGCGCGTGTGCATAGATGGCACGTGCTGTTTCAATTGAACCACGCTTCTTGCATTCCTCAGCATCAGCAACCCATGTACGCTTCCGATCCTCATCATCGACACCAATGCCTATAGTGTTCTTCACAATAGCCTGGCAAGTCAAAACAGATCCAGCACGCTCCGCGGCTTCTGCTTCCTTTAACCATGCTTCCCTATCGATATCCATTCCTTCTCTCTGTAGAGATCTGATACCTCTCTCAATCACCTTGTTAACTGATTGTGCATTCCCATTAGCCTCCTCTAGCTTCGCAGCTGTAATCCAAATGGCGGGCTCCTTGGGGAGCTTCTCCCTCGCCTTGTTAAGTACTTTCCTTGCTTGGTCATAGGTCTCCAGCCTAGCAAGGGCAAGCCAAAGCTCAACATGCAACGGGCAACACTCGACAGCCCTGTGAAGCAACAGCCTTGCATCCTCCTCATTTGCAAGCTCAACTACAGCCTTCCACAGCCGGACCGAATCAGGAATGTGCTCCAGTCCTTTCCTCAAAACCCTGCTCTTATTCAGATCGCTACTCTCCAATTTTGCTGCCTGCAACCATAGCTTCACAGAATTTGGAATTGACATCACACCACGGGCAATTACAGCCTTCGCCTCATCTGGACTGGCCAAACGGCACGCCTCAAGCCAAACATCTTCGTTCTTGGGGCACTCCTCACAGCCACGCTCGATGAGCTGCCGGGCAACCTGAAGCTTGCCAGCAATCTCTTCGAGCCTAGCAGCGGCAATCCAACCGGGTGGGTGCTTAGGGTTTGTTTGCGTCACCGACTTGAGCAACAGCCGCGCCTTCTTGATGTCAGAGATCTCAGCATCACTAGTGATCTTCATACTTTTCAGGTCTGTCAAATACCCTTTGGGGTCAACTACAGTGAGTCCAGAAACTGAATCTGACAGCCTATCCAGCTTGAGCGAGAGCACAGTGCCACGCCCCTCGCCAACAGCAGTGAGATCGGTAACAGGAGTCTGCGCCCATGGCGTCTCGGTGCCACCAGCGGCACGGCTCTTAGGGTCAAGCGCGGTGACATGCTCCTGCTCCTGCCGGGCCTTCTCAAGCAGCGTGTCGGGCACGGGCACGAAGCTCTCGAAGCGCTTCTTCTTGTTGCGGAGCGAGTAGTCCCCAATCTCCGGAATGCTCTCCCACTCCTGCGCGGACAGATCGGCCAGCTTCCTCTTGAGGTCAGCGAACTGCTCGGTGATCTTAGGGTTGGACGCGCGGTACTTCTCGATCTCCTGCTTGAGGCGCGCCTCGCGCCGGTCCTTGCGGCGCGAGTCCATCCGCTGGTCGATGCTCTCCCCACACGGCGTCCGCCTCGCGGTCGTCGTCGTCGTAGTCGGCGTTGGAGAAGAGGCCGGCGTCGTTTCCCTCGAACTCGTCGAACTTCTGGTTCTCGTCGTAGCCCTTCTCCTCGTCGCCACCGTCGTCGTCGCCGCCGCCGTCATCCTCGCCGGGAGGCTTCCGCGGCCGCGGCCGACGGCTGGGCCGGCGGCGGAGGCGGAGCGGTCGGGGAGGTCCGGCGCGGCGCGGGCAGGCCCGATGTCCGAGCGGGTGGTGAAGCCGGTCGCGCCACGGCCGAGACCCGCGACGTAGTTGGGCGGCGGCTTCGAGTTGAGGAAGTCGTACCGCGCCGGGCGAGCGGCCGGCGGCGGCGGGAGTGGCGGCGGGGGTGTAGGGGTCGGCGTCGGGGTCGGGTTGGTGCCGGACATGATGCAGATGAGCGAGCTGGTGGGGGGGAGGATGAAGGACGAGGAGCGTGGGGCGGCGACGGCGGCGAATTTGGGACGGATTAGGGGAGGTGGGAAGAATTCCCCGATTCGATTTGCGTCAGAGTCGTGAACGATGAGTGTGGATTATTACCGGTTTTTTTTTTTTTTTTTTTGGAGGGATTTTGATTGAGGCGGTGGCGAGAGAGGCGGTGCTGTTGCAGTCAGACAAATTTGTGGGCTGGACCTTGACTAAAAAAACTCTTTTGTATTATGGGCCGAGCCCATGTGTAAACCAGGTAATTTCCCAAGGGCAACCAAACTGTTTCTTAAAAAAAAAAAACATAAATGACTTTGCATTGCTAAAAAATGACTTTGCCGTTTCTAAAAAAATGACTTTGCACAACAACGATGCATTTTAATCGTTGTAAATGAAATGATGCATTTTATTCATTACATTTTTTTATATAGTAATAACGCACTTCAAGCAAAGATTCTCTAAAATCAACCTCAAGCTTAATGTAAATCTCAAGAGAATAAAAAAAAATCTCAATCTCTGATTAAAGGTGGTGAAGGCGGTTTTAATAACTAAAATGACAAGCAATACATAAATTTTATTTTTTTTTTTTTCTTGCGAAGGAAAATGTATTAATTTTGGTGCATTAAGCAAACCATGAATAAAAATCCTATTACAAACAAATAAATCCTAAGAATCGGAAAATTACAAAGAAGTCTAAAACTTCTATTTATCTTCCTCGAAGACTTACCTTTTCCGTTCGTCACAAGCGTGTACCCGACGGTTGCCGCTTCCCAATCGTCGTCGATTTTTTAAAATAAAAACAAATTTAGGGAACTCCAATACAAAATGGTGGATCATAGGCCATGGGCAATGAGTCTGGCTCATAGAGTAATATATGTGTGTCAGATCTAGTTCAAATGGCATTAGTTACAACAAGATCACATATGCACACCACAATGGAAAGCCCTAAATTCTAGCCTCGCACAATCAATGAGCCTTGGTCTTTGTTTTAGATGGATAGGGCTAACTGTTAATATGTGGGTTAATTATTGTTTCTGTTTTGGAAAACGGTGTTTCCCCTATCCATAAGTTCATTTGTGATTTTATCTTTGTTTTTCGAATGGATAGTTTACCCCTTGATTCCACATCCATTAATTTTCTAGATTAGTTTAAGGTGTGTGCGCGCTGCTTGGGCACGGGCCCTAATTCCTTCGTGACAACTTCAACATGGTTTATTAAGTGCAGGACAAGAACAACAGCTTGATGGATCTTTGAGAACAAGCTCTAGCTCAATTGGCAAGCGTCGCAGGTGAGCACACTGCCCACCAGCGTTCGTTTGAACCTCAGGTTCGACACTGGTGTTCTCATCAAGATTCATTCCCATAATTATTTCAGGTCAACCTCTCTAACACGTGGAGCCATAAAGGGATGCATCTTTGTATCTGTGTATAGTTGTAGGTCTCTACCTGTGAGTGAGGTGTGCATGTATGTGGTGTAAGTGTGTGTCTGTATGTGAATAGATGCTACATTTGTAGCCAGATAAGGGGTGTCAAAAAAAAGGCTTGACGAATCTTTATAACATAGGTCACTTCCGCGAGTTCTTAAATGATGTTTTTTTCTAAACCGATCTTAAATGATCTTGACTAGAGCAAATGGACCAACACCAGCAGGCATGTGACGAATTGACCATGTCTTCATCACAATCGACTTGTGCAATAATTATGCGATTCGTTTTTTCCACTGTTAATCCTCAAGTCAACATTAGCTCCCAAAACATTCCACTCTTACAGTTTCCTAGGGTTAAAATAGTTCTACACCGCCAAAAACTACAAGAGAACTAGTCAACATTAGCTTCGTTAGTGCCAAAAACACCAAGAACAAGTCAACATTGCCATCGTGTGAACGAAGGCTTAGTCTTTGTTTAGGGAGCTTTTGTTGAGAGGTACGATGTTCCATTTCTCTGAACCTTTTTTTGTTCGATCTGATCATTTTGCACTTCGTAGTTGCTGTCCTTAGCAACCCACATTCAATTCAGTGGTAGTTATTTCTTTTGGGTAACCCAATGATTCTTGTGCAACAGTGTTTTTTTTTTCCAACGGTTACCCTTAATTTTTATGAGTGTTGTGTGGGTCTGCTACCGGTTGAAGCCAACGTTACCCACTTGCATGGCAACTGTAGCCCACCCGATCCAAACTGCTAGTCGTCGCTGCCCACTTTGACCAATGCCAGACGCAAATTTAGAGCCTGCTTTAGTAATTACGGCTAACACTTGCGACCCTCAAAAGGCAATGTGCCAGCAGGCATCAAAGTGGGGTACTCAGAGATCGACAACGGTTTCCAACTTCTTGAGCTGTGATACACATGCCATTTTGAATCACCACTCATGACCTCAAAACACCCCATTTCTCTTTTGCATAGAAAATGAAAGAAACGCACACAACATTCCATTTTACACTTGACTGAAAGTCACGAGAAAACCAGTAAGAGCAACCAGCTACAATCAGCCGTACAATCAGCATTTCATGGTATTGATCAATATAAGTGTGAGAATGAAGGAGATTTCCACTTCTCGAAGCTGGGGAGTATCAAGATATTGTGCGCCTTTGAGGGGCTAAGGAAACCTTGTGTAATTACAATAAACACAGGGGTTTAATTACACACAACCAATTTGATAGCAATATGCAATTAATTACAATCTCATGTATCAGTTGTTCAGTGAGCAATATTACATCAGCCAGTGTTTATGTAATCTATGTAGAGCTCCCCGGTAAGGGAAAGGACATAAAAGGCATCTTCAGCTCGTCCAATGGTTCCCCACTTGGTGTTGCTATTCTGCGTCAACAAAAATCTGAAAGGTGACAGCATGTAAGCAATCACACAGAAGGGTTTCTGCACCTTGCTACTTAACAATTCATCAAAGTGCAATCACGCAGGAAGTGAATTCATATGCTCAGTAGAATTAACAATGCAAAGTTCTATTCTGATAATGCTCAGCAGAATAAACATGATTTGATGAAAAGCAGACGTTTACCTCTATGTCGGGCAAAGGTTCATAGTACTTCTTTTCCTGCACGGCGTACATTGTAATTCCAGAAATCTTTTGCACTCCAAGCTGGGTGGCTACCATGCTCTGCACCAAGGGTATTCCAAAGATGGTAAAAATGGTCACCTAACTGACCTAATATCTAGATTTCTGAATTGCAGTAAGCACCTAACTGATCCATAAATAGCACCAGTATTCAAACTATCAATAAACACAGGAATTGATGAAATACAATGTAAAAAAACTGGCAGACATTTGATTTTGAAAAGCCAGGAGATATGTAAAGAACATAAGTTATGAGTCCCAGATAACTTCCTCACCAGATTAAATTTCATAGACTCAAAAGCCTCCACCAAAGGTAAAATCTGTGCACAGTTAAAGCAGAAATAAGAAAAAATGCTACCAGCATTATTTTCAATATAACATAGGAAAAAAAATGGACCCACTCAAGCAAATAGTTGTCATTAGAGCACCCGCGGTGTATGGGTTTTGATCGGTTCTATAAATTGAATGCATGCAAATAGGGACCGGTCCTATACACTGCAGCGTTGGTTCTATGGAGCACCGCTCCTACCCATCGCACCCGCTCCTTTGTATTAAAACCATGCATGAGATGGAGGGGGCAACGTCCATGCATGATGCATCATCCTTGTTTCATCTTGTAAGGTCCCACTAAGGAGTCAAGGCTCGATTCGATACATTGCTGGTTCAATCTCAGGATGCGTCTTGTCATTGGCGGGACCCGATATAGGAGCGTGCTCGCTCCTACACACCGCGGGTGCTCTTAGCTGGTAGTGTCCTCTAATATAATGATTGTTTTTTGGCTTTTGGCTATTCGTAACAACTTGTGAGAAACAAGTTTAATAATGTGAAATACTTATCGTCGAGTTGGGGGGCCGCGAAGTTACTATACAAGGTGCACCTACTGTGCACTCATGTACTCCCCTCTGTTCCAAAATCTATGTACCTAAACATAACGTAGTATCTAGATTCATAACAAAAACTATGTATCCGTAAAAGCCAAAACGACTTATAATTTGGAGCGGAAGGAGTAAAAAACGTTGTGTTCTACCACCTGCCTAGTCTATCCTTATAATAAGATAGGTACAAAAAACATGCAAGTGAAGCTACCAACCAACTTCTGTGGTCCATTGACTAGGACAGCTCTGTCTTCACCCGACATACTTGGAGCTAGAAATACTTCAAAAGGGCCCACAGTTTTGTCTGTTTGATTTGTAAGACACAGATTGACCTGAAGACACTCACGTACATTAGACAACAGCAGTAGAAATGCGAAAAAATTAAGACAGAATGTATGGGCCTGCAGTAATTAAGACAATGATCACATATAACGCAAATGCAACTCATCCATTGGGCAGACAAGTCATGGATATGCAAAGGGACTATTTCAAGTTCTGGCACTGAAAGCCTGGATCAACAAAGATAATGTATGAACCTGCAGTAATTATTGCTGGTTGCCATACAAATTTAACCACAGACTCATAACTAATTCAACAAGACAACAGTAAATACCCAGGGCAAGTGCAGAGACTGTAATATATATATATACACACCCACTGCACTTCTAGCAACATTGCTAGGAAGCAAACAACCGTGGTTTCATCCAGAAAAATAGGAGTAATTCAAAAAAACAGGATTGGATCCACCATGAGGCCAAACACCAACATCAACCTTGTGGTAATGAAAAGGAAATGAGAAGACGATACAAGTAAACATAAAAATGGGATGAATTGAAAGGGGCATCGAAGGAAAAGAATTCTTGATGTCCTGCTGCTTAGCTTGCCTTCTGGAAGGTAAAGGGCACAGTGGCAATTAATTGTGAAATAGTGTAAAAATTTATTCAGATCAGATTAATTGTGAAAATATTAATGTGAAAAGAAATGAGAAGATGATACAAGAAGCAGGATAACAGGATAAGCTAAGAGCATAAGAGGTAGCTAGTAGCTACATTAGAACAGGCGGGCCAGAAAGGAAGAAAAAATACAAAAGAGATATCTTCCGATTTAGTTCTTAAAGAACACAAGAATCTGAAAATAAAAAGGATCCCCTTAGCAAAGGAAAATAATTTGTTGCCAAAGTAAATTTATCATGCATGAAGTTGCATGAGATGACTATCTAAGCAATGGTAATAGACTAATAGTATGCCCAGTCTTAGAAGAAGTAACAATCAGGATCGTTTACCATGAATGCTCTTTCCACATATATGATAGGTGGAACTTTCACAGCACGGAGATCAACATCTTTTCTTGCAGTCGGCTGCCAGAAAAAAAAGTTGCAATTAAACGTAATGGAATCAATTCAGTAATATGGCGGCAAAAGGATAACCTTAACATTAGGCTCAATATCAGAGTAACTAAGAAAGAAAAGTTCGATACAAAACATAAGATAAATTAAATTAAATCAGAAGCAGGAATGTCACTAACAGTGCTATGAATGTTTTGAGTCTGCAAACGGCCTGGTTCACCCAGGTTCGCATGCGCCATGTTATCTGAAATTTACCAAGTATACTGCTTCCCTCGGACTTAGTTTGACTGGCTTCATCAGATGATGATCTTAGCAGATAAAGGTAATTGTATATTCCTCCCCAGCTCTGATGAGGATCGGTTGTTTACAGAGGTCCCTGCACGAGAATAGAACCAAGACCAGATATTTGGCATAGTCAACCATCCATTTCATTCACATATTAAATTGCAACAGATATAATGCCAGTATATTAGGAATATATATGCTACTCAGCATGCTTGCATAACCAAAGAGTGTTCTTATAAAAAAAAAAATCTAGTCTTTAAGTCTTTGCTTGAATTACCCTATTGCAGATTTCACTGTTGAGGGATGTTCATCAGCTTCCAATCTTGTAGCACTCCATTGTTGGGCAGGCTCAAAAATCAACTTGATCCATGTAAAGATTAGATTTTGTATGGTTCTCTATGCAGGCTTCCAGATATGTGATGTCCTGTCAGCATGGGCTAACTATATAGAGTTGAAGACTTCCATGGTGAATTAACAGGTGTGCAACAAGTGAATAAACAACAAGCACTACATGCCTTTTGAAATATACCTGCTTTCTTGATGGAAACTATAATTTATTAAAACCGAATCCAGATAAATTAAAGCTGAAATGAGGCTTCTGTATTTGTTAAGAAATTCAAGTTGGCTAAGGAAAACATTAAGGTTCATTTTAAAAAAATATATATATATGAAAAGCCTAAAGCACTGTATCGACAACTACAGAGGCACAACAAATGGGATGGCATTGTGTGTGTGTGTGGGGGGGGGGAGGCTAGATCAACCTAGGAGGAGATAGGTGGTTTATATTAAGAAGAAACCAGGGCGATCTGCAACCTTAACCAACTGAGTGAACCAGGGTGATCTGAGTGTACATCCACACCCTTATAATCAACTGAGTTAGCTCAGCTTCATGGGATGGCAAGAAATACCAAAGAAAAATCTTGGTAAGTAAGAAAAAATGGGAGAGCTGTTGGTTCATAGAACAAAACATAAACATCTATATGAAACATAAAACTACTCACCTAATCACAAATCATTTTTAAGTTATAGTTTTCAATCTGTAATGATCTTCAATATACACCTGTTAGGATTTCTAAAGATGGCATCTACAACTAAGCAAAGAACCCACAATTGTTGTTTACACTTGCACAACAAGAGGTGACCTACCTTGATGGTGCGAACCTGAAAAACAAAAAGGATGTACACAAATTATGATAAGACTTCTGTATATCTTGTTCTTCTATCAGCTATGAGAATATGACAATGAGACATAACAGATTGTAGAATGAAAACTAGTTACCTTTGTCCTAACAGATAATGGGTTTGAAACAGAGAACTTAAAGAACTGAGGAAGATATTTACGCTCTCCATCACCATCATTATATAAAGCAGTACATACAAGCCTGGATTCAATCACTAAATGAGCAAATCAACAACAAGGATTGCTTTTAGCAATGGAATGATATACAGATAATATTAAAATGAAAAGGAACATACGTATGTGCTCCTAGTTCTTTGACATCATGCTCCACAATGAAATCATATCTACCGCCTGATCTAATTGACTCAACAGGGGACTTTGATGTATCCAGAAGAAGTATTCTCTGTCTCTCTGTTTGTATTTCCGCCTAGTGTAAGTAAGGTACCAGTCAAACTATAAGTTGAAGTAAGAAACAGCAAATGCATCCAGCATTAGATATTTAAAAAGAGGTAGAATACATGCATTTTTTTAGTCTATCCACACTCAGAAAAAAAAAACATTATGGATATGATGAAAGTAAGGAACTTAGGATTTGGCTGCAACAATTATATATCAATGCAAATTATTTTACTTCAAATATGTCCACAAATTACCATCGACAAAACATATAGAACTTTACAGTTTACAAGCATCCATAATCCATAAATAGCATAAAGTAAGAATTTATGAATCGGACAATGTGACATATGCTTAAAAAGGATTCTTGATCATAAGGACTATAGAGAGAAACTTGCCAATGTATCATCAGAACTATAGTCATTCCAGCACAAAAAAAGCAACAGACCATCTGGAATAAATTCCTAACTAAATTTCTTACTGAATTTATAATCATCATTTCAACTCATTCTACTTATGCAGAGACATAGCATAAGAGAAACAAGTGAGCAGATTAATCTAGTGACTGATGATCCAAACATTGGCTCATGACATAATGACAACAAGCAGCATTCGAGATCCGATACTAGAACAAATGCAGTAACCTAGATGTTTAATCAGCTGTAAATGTACTTATCAGTTAGTTATCATTAACCAATTTAGTCTAGTTTGCCAGAATGACACAAGAGTTCAAATGCATTTGTAAATTCGTCAGATAAAAAAGAGGTTTCGCTCGATAGAACACCTTGATGACGACGTCCCTGGCCTCAAAGCTGGAGCTATTGTTGATGCTGATGTAACTGCAGAAGGTCTCGCCCAAATAGATCGCACTGCCACTCACACAAACACCACCAAATTCAGCTATCGCTGCACTGGAGCAGGACACGAAACCGGGATCAGGATTTGGGAGGAGGGGGAGAAGCGAACCCGAACGACTGGGGAGGACGAGGAGGCCCGGCAGAGCGAGCGCGTCAGCTGGGTCGCGGAGGAGGAAGCGGTCGCGGAAGGTGAAGTCTCCAGGGACGGCGGTGGCGGAGTCCGAAGGGTGGAGAAGGCCGTCGAGGAATTTGGCGGCGGCGGACGGGTCGGGGCCGGTGAGCGCGTCCTCGGGGAGGAAGACGTCGCGTGGGTCGAAGCGGAGCAGCGCGGCCAGGTCTGGCTGGAGTGAGGGGCGAGACAGCCGCATCACGCGGAACGCCAGGGAGTGGTTCTGCTGCTGCTGCTGCACCGCCGCAGCTGGAGAGGGAGGCTGCACGCCGCCGGCGTAAGGCGCGAAGCCATCGCCGGAACTGGGGAGAGAGATCCGGACCTTGCTTCGGCTCGTTTGGTCCGGGAGTCTGCACGGTCGCGGCAGCCGCCGAGCTGAACCCCGAACTGTTTGTTAATAAAATGGACTCCGCTTCGATCGTCCTCAATATATGGATTTTAAAACCGGACAAATTTCCACTTTCTTATCTTGGTTTGATCACCGAAAAACTGTGGAAGAATCATATCCATCAAAATCAGTTTATTTTCATCTTATAATTAACATGAAGATGATTATATCTTCATGTTAAATTTAAAAAGCAAAACACAGGGTTATACTTACAACTAAATTAACTGAAAACATTAGCCAAAAACAAAAAAGGATGACCGAAGGTCCTCCTTGAGTCTAAGAGATTCAAGTAGACATTGATTTTTAAAATTAGACAACCAAAGCGATATAATGGGGTCTCTTCTCTAAAAAAACTTTATCATTGCGCAATTTCCAAAGCTCTCAAGCAATAATCATCACAGCTTCAGTAAAGATTCATGCTAAGAATCACAGTTCAATTCTTAGATGCAAATGGTTATTTTTGTTAGATTTGAGTGGTACAATTTCACATTTTATTTGCAAACGAGTAAATGTCCGGTCTTAATTGGACATTTTATCTTTTTGGTTAGGTTTGAGGGGTATACAATTACATTTTATTCGCAATAAGACCCCAGACAACTTGTAAGGGCGTCCTTAGTGGCAAAATCAAATCGTCAATTTTGAAACCATAAAAAGTTGATCAAACATGCAATCTTTCAAGGGGACAGAGAAGATACTGTGAGGGCACCCCATTGCGTGCATACACTGCTATTAGCCCTAGCAAAAAACACCCGATACACATAGGAATGGACATACTGTGATACACATATGATGAAACCAACTTTGTGGTCGGTGGTCGTCTGGTCGATAACGCTTAGTGCTGGCCAATTCGGTGTTTAGTCTTCTTTGACAGTTTCTTCTTTGCCCTGTTCGCTTCCATGATATAGTGTTTTTTCTCACAATAAATAAGCATGCCGTTCATTAAAGAAAAAGCAAAACATGAAAACATTGATGCAACCAGTAAAACACTACTACTAGCCATGAAAAAATTGTGCGCTACGGAAAATAGCGTTTTTCCATTTCTTGCCGCTATAGCGGCCGCTGGATTCTCACGCTACTGCGCCAAATAGCACCAAATAAGCGGCAATAGCGTCAAATAGCGCCAAATAAGCGTGCATTTAAGCGGCACTTTAGCGCCAAATAGCGCGCATAGCGTGAAAAACAATAGCATCGCGACATTGTTTCACTGGCGCTATAGCGCGAAAAAATAGCATGCTATTTTTTTCATGGCCTACTAGTGAATTGAGCAAATTTGGCTCTAGAATTTGAAAGCATTTTTATTTTAAGTACTACTTCCTCCATCCCACATTATAAGTCATTCTAAAAATCTTAAAGAGTCAAACTATCTCAAGTTTGACCAAAATTGTAGTGAGAAAAATAATAACATTTATGATGTTAACTAAGTATCATTAGATTCTTCATTACTTATATTTTATTGTATACCATTTGATGTCACAAATTATTATAGTTTTTCTATAACTTTGGTCAAACTTAAAAACCTTTGACTCTCTAAGATTTTTGGAATGTTTTATAATTTGAGACGGAGGGAGTAGTATACTAGAATAATGATGCAACCAATTCATTCGTGCAGCTATCTTCCAGCTCCCGGCACCAGCCCTCGTCAATCACTTCAAAATTCCCCCTAACCCCCACCCTACATTTTCCCGTGCTGCAATTGTCTCCACTGCCGCCACCCGACACCACACCTTTCTCCGAAATCACCACTCAATTCGATCGGAAGCTGCCGAATCCCGAAACCCCATGAAGATCTCCGAGCTTTCCCAGTACGGATCTCCCAGCCCTCCCAATACCGGCCGCCAAGCCGCGCCGCCAACGCCTTCCTCATCGACCTCCCGCAGGGATCGCGCCCGGCAGAGGAGCTCGGCGCCTCCGTTCCTCTTCCTGAGAAGCTTCGCGGCCGATCTCATTTGCCTCCTCACCAACCCTCGCATCCGCCACTTGCTCCTCCTCCTCCTCGGGTCTCAGGGGCGTTCAGGCTCAAGGTATGGAACCTGCGCCTTCCTCCTGGAGGCAGCGTCGTCGGCCGCGCCAACGCTGCACCCCTCCCTGCGAGGGGGCCGGGCCTTGGTCGTGGGCGGAGGTCGGCGGCGCCGTTGCTCCTCCTCCTCGTCGCCCGGCCTCCCGGAAGCGTCTAACGCCCGCTGCGAAGGTGGCGTCCCTTCTCCACCCTTCCCGGCACAGTTGAGATATTTGCTATTATGGGACTCCAAACATGGTATTTTTTTATAATGGACTTCAATCGTTTGCTTTGCTCTAATGACATCTGAAACATTTACTCTTTGCAAAACATGACATTTGGTCATTTTAATATCAAAATACATCTCTAATACATGTATTTTGGCCTGAATAGACGTTTTTACCCCCGGGTGCTCTCTGTGCGCCATTTAGGCCGCTCTCGCCTGGCCGGCTGGCCAGCTAGCTGCAGCATGGCTGCCAACGCTCGCATGGCTGCCAACGCCTGAGCAACAGAGTAGTTTATTCCATTAGCTAGTACAGCCAATAATTTTTAGCGAAGGCAACCTAGGAAATACTACTTTTTTTAGCCGATACACACATAAAACATGGAAAATAATATGTGCAGCCAATAATTTTCCAGCAAATACTAGTTCTTCTCATAAGGCCATAATTTAGTTCCAAATGACATCCAAGTCATATATAAAACAAATCATGAGTTTACATCTCAGGACACAACTAAAAATCAAATGGGTAGCTTTCTCTTTGGAGTCATCTTCTTTGGTGCTGCAGCGGTAGGCACAACCACTGGACTAGTGGTGTTGCTTTGTGAAGATGTGCCCTCTCCTAATAACATCGCAAGCTTGCTGCACATAAATTTTCCACATCTCTTACAAGTCATAGGTCCTCTAATCATCTTCTTGTTCAATGACCATCTCACCTGGAACGACATCATTAGTAGGAATGGCAGCACCATCAATATCATGTTCTTGTTCACCCATTCGGCAATCAAAGCCTTGCGTACGCGGTTCATTTGGTGTGCCATCATCTGTCAAACCTAAAAGTTCACAAATCTGACTCTCGCTCATGAGTTCGATTCGTCCCTCATCGTCATGTGTCTCCACAATTTGTAAAGTTGTCCAATCAATTCTTTCTATATTTTCACCATCATTTACTTCACCCCTAAATATAAACAAGTGAAATCAATGTACTGTACAGCAAGTATATATGATGATAAAAATTTCAACGCTGTACAGCAAGTATATACTTGCAAATAATATCTGTTAAGTACTAGTTATGACTGCAAATAATAGTTATGACTGCAATGAAACATCAACAGCAAGTACTAGTTATGACAGCAAGTATATATTTGTTAGAGATCTCTATTTGTTATGATGATAAAAAATTCTCAACTAATACCTCTCAATAGATCGAGTACTTGCAAATAATATGTACGACACATACAATATGTACAGTACAATAGCATTGGTAAAAAAAAAAAAATCAATGCTTCAGGAAGATTTTTGAAGTGGTGTGCACGTACCTGTCCACTTCAATAATAGGAAGATTAAACTCAATTGTTGGAACCGCAACAGTAGGAATCAATGACTTCACTAGGTCAACAGCTTCATCACCCAGGCCATCGACATCCATTGCCGACTGCGGACCTCCATCGGATGGAGGATTGAGGGTGCCCAGGCAACCAACGTCAATCGCCGGCACCTCTTCATCGTCTGCAGGTGGCTGCTCTCCGGCCATGGATAGAGATCGGCGATGTGGGGAGAGGGAAGGGCGACGTGGGGAGAGGGAAGGACAGGCCGGGCGGCGGCGGCCGTCCTCGCGGGGAGATGAATAGATACGACGGGAGGAGATGAATCGATTCATCTTACGTAAAAGCAGAAGGGCAATACGGGTATTTTGGAAAAATACATGTATTTCATATTATCAAATGAATTAAAATGATCAAAATGTCATGTTTTGCAAAAAGAGTAAATGTTTCGGGTGTCGTTAAAGCCCAAGCAAACGATTGAAGTCCAATATAGAAAAAAACTATGTTGGAGTCCCATAATAATAGAAATATCTCGATCTGGCTTGACCTCGGCCGCGCCGACCTCGCTTCCGCCTGTTTCGAGATGGCCACGCCGCTGGTCTGCGCCGCTGACACGGAGGAGGATCGGGACGTCCTGCTGGCCCTCAACCTCGCGAGCGCGCGCGCGCGTCGAGTCAGGGCAACCACGCCCTCGCCGTCGCGTTCCTAAGCCGGTCCAAGCCCCTCGCCGCGGCGTCGTCTTATGAGGGGGTCGAAGCCTCGCCGAGGCATACCTCCTCCTCGGCAAGACTGCTTTGGCCACAAAATCCCCGGATCCCGCCATCGACGCGTCGAGCCTTCTATCCGAAGCGCTCGATCTCTGCGAGAAGGCCGCGGCCTCCCCCAGCTGCGCCACTCCGACGACCCCAAATCTCAAGTGATTAAGGATCAGTGCCTCCGCTTCCTCGCCGCCGAGCGTCTCGAAGCCAACGACTACGAGGGCACCCTGCACTGTACCAGGCTCTCGAGAGCCTCACCAGGGCTGGGGAAGGAGCACGCCAGCATTGCGTTCATGGCGCTGCGTGCGTGTCTCGGCAGCGGGAAATTGGTGGACGCCGAGAAGGAGCTCGGTAGGCTCATGGCCAATGAAGAAGCGCCCGAATTCTTGTGCGTGTCGGCAACCGAGCTGTACCTAGCCAGTGCGGGGCTGGATGCTGCACTTAAGGTGCTTGTTGCACTTGCCGCACGGTGCCGCGCCAGTGCTGCAGCTGCTGCAGTGAGGGTGTTGAAAACGGTGGTTCCGGGTACAGGCGCCGGGGCTGGGTGTGCAAGAGCAATTGCTGTTGCTGAGCTCGTGTCAGATGAGAGGGTGGTTGCGCTGTTCAATGACCCTGCTAACACCCATGAGCGTGGCGCAATGCATGCACTGCTATGGACATGGTTTGTATTCTCTTGCACTACTGAACTCATATACAGTAACTTCATAAGAAAATGTGTGCACCTACTGAAGCTGGTGTTTGCAATTTTGAGCAGTGGCTCCGAGCATTTCCAGGCAAAGAACTTTGACATCGCTGCGGATTTGGTTGAGAGGTCGATGCTTTATGTTTCCCGTGACGAGGAAAGCAGATCCCGCCGTGCAAACGGCTTCCGAGTACTTTGCCTTTGCCATATGGCACTTCGTCATCTTGATCGAGCCCAAGAGTTCCTAACGGAGGCTGAAAAGGTATTGATCTTACTCCCCGTTGCCTTGTTAGATGATATTCTCTGATGCTGTCAGTTTTACAGGGCCCCATTTTAGTTGAGACATACTACCAGTCAGTACCAGAGTATGCATTTTCTAGTTTAAGATCCTTCTGCTCAAGGAGGATGATGATGAGGCTATCAAGCTGATGAAGACCATGGTGGGCTATGTTGACTTCAATCCTGACTTCCTGGCGCTCTCGATTCATGAAGCTATCAGCTGCAAGTCTTTCCGTGTGGCAGTTGCTTCGTTAACCTTCCTTCTAGGCCTCTACTCTGCTGGAAAGCCAATGCCAATGACCGAGGCCACTGTCCTCTGCAACCTTATAGCCCTCCTCCTTCGTGAACCAGGATCTGAGGCTGAGATTCTGAAGTACTCAAGACGTGCCAAGCTACGGATGGATGAGCTTGGTGTGGAAACTTTTTTGGGAAAGGGGACTGTAGGCCTGCGTGAACTGAATTGGTTTGCTGTTAGTTCATGGAATATGGCTTTAAAGGTGGCAAAAGAGAAGAAGTATGATTATTCCTCTGAATTCTTTGAGCTTGCAGCTGAATTTTTCAGCTCACGTAATGGGGAAGATGATGCTAGCCTTCTCATGATTTGCAAATCATTGATCATGAGTGTCAGTTGCATGCTCCAGGCTGAAGAACTAAACAAGTCTCCATTGTCAGACTCTGACCTTAAAAGAGGCATTGAGATGCTCAGAAGGGCTGGCAAGGTAAAAATGGAGCTTGCCAACTATCAAGAGTTTCTGATACCAGTGTGTTTGGATTTGCTTTTCTTGGACATTCTTTTTTGATTCATCTGTACTGATTTGCAGCTATTACTCTTGGCTTTGCCTTCGGCTCCGTGACCTCTGATCAATTGGAGAACAACCTTCCCTATCTTCATACATTCAACTTCTACCAGCTTCTCAATAGACTGGACACTAGCGCACACCCTCAGCAACTCCAATTAGTCAAGAGCTTTGCAGCATCTAAAGCATGTACACCAGATCATCTTCTCATACTTGGAGACATGGCTTCTGAAGGCACCCAACCAAACCTCCAGGTTGCTGAGTTTCTCCTGAAGGCCAGCATCAGTACTGCCCTTGCCTCTCACTCGCCAAACTATGGGGTAATCAGTGCTGCCCTCAGAAAGCTAGTATGCCTTTCTGGTCCCCAGGATTTCAGTGGTAGCATGAGTGATGCAGCCTATGATGTATTTCAACAAGCTTACCAGATTGTGGTTGGACTTAGAGATGGTGAATATCCATTTGAGGAAGGGAGGTGGCTTGCAATAAATGCATGGAACAAGTCATATTTGCCTGGGCGGCTTGGAATACATTCTGTTGCAAAAAATGGATGAAGATGGGTCTAGATCTTGCTCGGCATTTTGACAGAATGAAGCTGTATATTGCAGCGATGGAGGAATGCTTTGAGAAATTTCAGGAATTATCTGGTAAAGAACCTGATGAATGTAGCCAGAATGATGGGGAACCAAGTACTGGCATGTCTGGTACTGACTGGTAGTATGTCTCAACCTGTCCTAGTTTAGAAATTTGTGAACGGTGGAATTTCATGGCTGGAGATAAATAGAACATTTGTTTGAACCATAAATACCGATATTCTTCATATGTTTGGTGTGCACTCGAATGCACTTCCATTTTATGATGAAAATTTTCATGATTTGTAGATAAGTATGTGGTTATTTTGTTGGCAGTATAAGTGTCCTAGAATTTAAGTATGCTCATGTGGAAGGAAAAGTCATTTTTGTCTTATATTGGGCGACTTTTCTATAAGTATGATGATCTTTGTGTTGGCAGTGAGAGCGTCCCTCAATTTTAGCATGATCATGTGCAACACTATGTTGATTATTTGCGTTAAAATTTATTTTGACAGGAAACTGGTTTTCTGAGGTGACTTTTTTTTTGGGGGTCAAGACAACTAATTGGTGAACCCCGTAGGAAGCTACTATTACAGTTCATTATCATCCCATATAGATACCATAGGCATAAAAAATAATGCAAGGAGAAAATTGGATTGGAGAGGAGCAAAAAAGGACATGAATGAAACATTCTACGCAACCCTAAACCAACTATCTGACGTACACTCTACTGATGTATAACAGGGGTAAGAGCATCCCGCACCCACCAGATTTACAGTAGCCATTATAATAATCAGTACTCCTATATTATAAGTTAAGACATCAAGTTTCAAGCCAATCGAAACCATGGCATCGAATAGTATTAATTTCATTTCATTATCACGCAAGTTTGCAGCCAGGCAAGGATCGCCTGGAAATCTTTGGCTTTGGTCAGGCAGGTTTTCAATAACATTGCCCTTTGGGTCCCTTTTTTTTGAACAGTGGGCAGGGGAGTCCCTTTTTCTTTGTTTTTTAACCTAGTCTATAAATTCGTCCCCATAGGATTCGAATTTAGCCTGCTGAGGTGCTAGGAGTTCCAACCGCTAGACTGCCCTTTGTACCTTCCTCAACCATATCATCAAAACTCTTATCCCTTCTTGCAAAAATAGCCCACCAAAAAAATGAAGACTATCTATCCTATGACTACCATTTCTGGACATTTGCTTGACAGTCGTAATTGTAACACCGTACTCATGGAACTACTATTATTATAGCAAAACAATGAATTCCAGCAGCATCTCCTGCAGAACGCAGCGACAACAGAAACATACTCCTTCCGTCCCAAAAGAGTGTAATTTTAGGTTTTTTCAGACTTAAGTGTTTGGTTGCTCGTCTTATTCAAAAAAATATTTATATAAATTATAAAATAAATAATTTATTACTAAAGTATCTCTAGTGATAAAATAAGTTATAACAAAATAAATAACATCTGTACAAAAATTTTTGAATAAAATAGATGGTCAAACAAGAAGTCGAAAAAAAACTAAAACGACACTCTTTTTTGGGACTAAAAGATTACAATTTACTCAAGAAATACCTACAAGCAAACACATGACAGGAAAATCACCTTGTCTGGTGGACTGGTGGAGCACGCATGATCTAAAACAAATATTAATACATACCAAACACACGACGGGTGAATTACCTTGCCTGGTGGAGCAAGGCTATAGCATCTCCCAGCAGTTCAGCAGGGGTTCCTAACACAAGTCTACTTAACGCGGTTTTCTGTTGTTTAGGATCGACAGAGGCATATCTAAATTAGGATCGACAGAGGCATATCTCCATTTGTACGTCCATTTCACAGCTGATGGACAGGCAAAGGCAAGCACCGACATTTCATTTCATTCATGGAACGTAAGTAGAGTCAGCTCCCAAGCAAGACTTTTCTCTTCACAAACACGCTGCAGAGCTGTGTATCATTGTATTATAAACAAATAAAAAGGCGTATAACCCATACAAAAACACACCAAAAAACCCTACTAAACGTCTAAACCTGAAACATGAAACTTACGTCCACCACTGAATATGTAACAACTAACAACGTCACTCTTCTTTTATAAGCAATGTCACTGGTTAATAATACACTATGTACATGAAGACAACATAATGCAAATGTTAGTTACATGGTTCAGACACCAAGAATTGCTCTTAATTCTAACAGACTTAAACTGTACTCAAACTGTGGTCACGCCAAATGTGTACCTGTAGACCAAGCATGGTTCTCTTGCCTGAACTGAACCTAGTAGTCTAGCGTTAGATGAAAAACTATGGAAATTCATACATATTTGCCAAGAAAGCAATCAGCAGCTAAGTCGTTGCCAAATACAGCACTCAAACAACTTTCACCCATGAACCCCCACACATTGGGCAGGCATGGCTCCACCGACTGATCCACCAAGCTTCACGTTCATTTGTCTGATTTGGGGCACCAGGGTGTGCAAATGCACAAGTTTGCCGCAAACATCTTATGCACTAGAAAGAAGAAACAGAAAATTTAGGCATCAAAATATATCAAGAGAGTAACCAGGATTTCTCTAATAAGAACTCAACATGGAACTATGAACACAGACTTGACAGCAAAAGGTAAGGCTACCATAACCATACTCACCTTATACCATTCACCTTCAAGACCTGTTCTCCACATAGCCGTGACAACATCCCTTCGAGATCCCATGACACCTAGATAACCTCCAAGACCAACAGATGTTTTCAGACCAAATGCCGCATCTCTTTCAGACAACCTGCGCTTTCTTGGCCAAAGACTGTGAATCCCAATGGAACTGCCAGCATCCTCTTCCATGTCAGACAAATGAGAGTTGCTTGAACCACTAATTTTTAGACGAGGCATATTGTCCAATGGACCAAAATCCTCTGGTTCTGACCAGGGTCCACCAAACATGTTGCGTCTGTGCCATTCTTCTGCAGGAGGTTGCAGTTCTAATTCTCGAAGTAGAAGACCAGCAGCATCAGCTCCTCGTGGACGAGGCATATTCTACAGTCACAGATATAGGAAATAATGAATATTGAAAATAGATGGGGACCTAGGCATCAAGGGATCATTTAAAATGGTGTGCCTAAGGCCCTGACAGTAGTGCATGTTTACATAAAATGATGGCTAATACAAAATGGATAACTTCTGCTAAGGGAATCCTAATCAACATTTAAAGGTGTCTGTCCCGAAAATCAACTTATATATACTCTTATAATTGATATAGATGATGGTAACTCAAAAAAAGTCCACAAATAGTACAAAAATCACTACTAGAAACTTCCATGAGAATTTGACTAGTACCTGCATATGGGGACCAAGAGATGCTTCCACTACCTCAGGGAGCACAGTGTAATTGCCGTCAATGTAGTGCAACCTTATGATAATGCTGCTGGAACCAACCTGAGAGGCAGGCAATGGATGCGGCAAGGTAGATGTCCTTCGACACAGGTCAACCAATATAAGAAAAAGGACCTTGACCTACAACAATGAAATAAAATTACACATATAATTAGATAAACTAGAAAGACAAATCTGTAAAGCATCTGGCAAATCACTAATAAGAGATCTAAACAAATCATGTAATCAAACCGTTGTCCATGCTAGCCTGGATGAACTTTTGAACTGTTTAAGGGTCCAAAATAAACTACAGATGCGATTGCACTACATGATGGCCATATCAACATGTGATCTCCCATAGAACCAAGGCTAGACATTCCAATGAAATGCAGGAGCCAAAACATCATTTCTTCCAAACTATGTCACTATGTTCAGGTCACAAAAGTTTTCCAGCGCCTTTGGAACATCGTCAGGCTCTTCACTAAAGATAAGTTCAAATGCCAACGATCGATCCAACCTCAATTGCACTAACTCCCAAAGTTTCTTTGAGTATCACTCAATATTAAACATTTTAAAAAAAGGATGTGTGCAGCTATTTAACTGATATATAAACAAAACCTAGGCTGCGGCAAAAAATACTGTATTTTGCCAAGAATTTGGTAATCACCTCATCTGAAGTATATCCTTGCCCAGCATTGCCAGAACCTATTCTAACAGATTTGCCCATCGGATTTTCTTCAGGACCCTTCGCACCAAGAAATTGCCCACCACGTGTAGACTGGCCATCTTCTACTTTGGCAGCCCCTAGACCAGATCTTACTGTCGTACTGTTGTCCTCTGTCTTAGCATTCATCATGTGCTGTATTTTCCGGATAGCAGAATCTTGGTTTTTTTGCGAATTTGCAAGTAACCTTGGTGATAGCCTTCTTCGGAAAAGCAGACAAAATAGCAGTAATTGACATAATCTATGAAGAAAATGGCAATCTCCAATAAGTCTAACAGCAGGTGTGCCAGGAAAGTGCCCGTATTAATGCTGATGGGCATAAATGATGACCGCGTGGGATTTTGTGTTGCAGTGGCAGCACCATCAGAAGTGTTACTAATCTTAGCAATTGCACCTTGGACCCACTCCTGCATTTGTGAGTTTCCTGTTGCAGATGTTGTTGATCCCCCTTGATTACCTGAAATTTGAAGGAGCGTCAAGATGCTAGCAGCACTTAATAAACAACACTTAAGCCTCTAATATGCAATGGAGAAAACATAAGATCGGGATGTAGCTTTTGTACACAAACAAGAGAAAAAAACGCAAGATTTAACAAGATAGTAGGCATAGCTAACCTTGATTATTTGATGGCGAAGGGGAACTGTTTGTTGGACTTGTAACCATATTTCTAGAAGTGCCTGTGGTAGAAGATGGTCCCACATGGCTAGCCAGAGTTCGACAGAAACTCGCATAACGCCGAAGCGTGTTATGAAGTGTGATGCTAAATCAAGAACAGCATCAACATAACCCTGCATTTGAATGCAAATAAAATAAGTTATTTTCTAGTAACATGAAGAATCCCTATACGGCAACCTGTGCTGAAATTTATACAACATTAAAAGACTATAGTACACCAGTTTTGGCAAAACATAGCAGGCATTGAACATGAGTTCACCAATATAACTAAAGAAATGTTTACATGGAAGTGATCTAGAATACCAATATACTGCTCACTACTTCATAAAATAAAATAAAATAAAATAAAAACGGCTCAGTAGCAAGTCTTCAAAGAATAAAGTCAGTAAAAAAGAAATGGACATTAGATAGCTGAATTTAAGTTCCATGGCTATGAAATAGATACAACTTACGTAAAGGAGACAGCTCGACCTGGATGTTTGGTAGTAGGTCTGGATCAACAGTCATTTTGTCAGGTTCGATACTGGATAACATATCACTAGAAGCTTGCCAGGGCTCAGGTAGCAGAGTTGATGGATATGTAAGAGTAGACTCAATTCCTTTGCCTAGCATATCCAGAAGTAATCTTGCTTGCATGTCCAACACAAGTGCCCGTACATCTTGGGCATTTGTTCCTTCCAATAACCTACACTTTATCCTATCAAGGTTCTGCATGTACATCCATTAATCATTAGAGGAAGAAAGGTAGCTCAATAAGTCCTCAAACATTGGATAAAATATCACCCAAAATTCCAATTTCATATTAACTCGCAAATTAAACCCAAAAAGTCATATGAATCAGCTGTCCAACCAGTCAATTAATTTAGAGACAGCTGCTGAGATGTCAATGATTTTCAACCCAAAGGCAAACTGCCACTGGAAAAGTTTCTAGCAGCATTTTGCAGTTAAAATAAAAATAGCATGAGTTCTATATTTGAAGAGAACAGTGTATTGATCTGTGCTATGCTAAATTGCTAATTCACTTTAAAATCCAAAGTTATGCCCGTGGATAGACATGAATATTTTTTTATAGCAATATCAAAACGAACCACATTCACTGAAAGAGTATAAATAACCACATGAAAAGGGGGACAAAACACCCACACTGATACTAGCGTTACCAGTGGGACCAAGAGATGGTTTTGCAAGACTATTAATTAAAAGATAATAGTGAAGCATAGAAATCTTTTTAATAGTTGCTAAATATAAATATTATAATGAGATATATGGCCACTATATCATAGAGTAGGAAATAGGGGGAAAAAAAGAAATAGCAGGTCATGCAACAATGCACTCTAATGTGTTGTGGGTAGCTGATCTGGAAACAAGCAAAGCAGAAAGTGGTCCATGTGCATGAAAGGAAGAAGCCAAGGAAACAATATGTATATATCTACATCTACATACATTAAATTCATTCAAACTCACTGTGTGACTTATAGTACGACCACTGTGGTTAATGATGAGTCGACTGTGGTTAAGACACTGTACGTGCAACATAGCTATTCAAGTGTAAAATGTAAAAGGTAAAAATATTATATAAACAATCAAAGACCACTTTAAACTAGTGTAGTTCACCAAAAGCAACACTTACAGGACAGTGCTGCTGCCTCTGTTGCATAGTCGGGAGAGAATGGAAGTCGGCATCCAGAAAAGCTATCACACTGTTAAGTGAAACTGAAAGAAACAAGTACATTAGTTTTACATAGACAATTATACACATTAAAAAATCCATTCTATCTGCTCAGAAAATAATATCACAAATGGAAATAAACTAACAAAATACGAAAGAATACAGTTTGTAGGAATGCTTGTTTTCTTGAACGACACAAGACAGCTGTGTGTCATCATTTCAATAAGAGAGAAAAACTACATAGGAGAGGCATGCACCTACTCCTAGTACAAGGGAAAGACCAAAGTCTACTCGCAAACAACCCCAACACACATACATGTTTATTTGTAAGAATTAAACATGTGCCACAGTCAAAACGGAAAAACTACTACCAAAACAACCACACAAAACTTTAGGAACCAGGGGTGAACAACTGAAGGAATATAAAGGGAAATTCAATATACGCCAAATACAGAATTCACTACTTCAATGGTATCTCTTGCTAACAATACAAGACAAAAAGTAAGTGCAACCAAATATTTATTCCACTAAGAAATGATGTATTCATTAGAACTGTCAAATACTAGGTCAGTTTTTAATCTCCATAGAGCATAAACCCCAAAATGTGCTTGTAGAAGATGAACTGTTGCATATGAGAATCAAATTTATTCCTATAGCTCAGCCTCCAACACATAAAAACACAGGAAAGTCAAAACCAATTGGAAAGCATAGACTACACACTAAAGCATATCATCATAAGCAATGCCCTTACCTATACCATCTTCGGCAGCACTCTGTGTACAACCGACAGCGTCCCCACCAATCAACTCCAGCCAATAGACTCCACCAAAATCTGCCAGAAATATACATTAGCAATGAAATACACGAACAACAAAGCCTTTGGCCTCAATCAAGTTGGGTTAGGGTAGACATGAACCCCAACAAGAGATAAATTATCTAATTATCACAAAGATACAAAATCACACTCCCTCATATACAAATATATATGGTTTAGGACAACATAATCATTTGGAGTACTAATTAGGAATCAGCGCCTATAAATTTGGTAACATACCTATCTGCTATTGCACGCTCCCATGCTGCTGAGCTGATCTTTGTCTGCGTGCTAAGAATTGCAGGAGGAAGAACCCGTATTATCTTCAGTATGGTTCGATCTTTGAGTGTGTCATGCCAAACTGATGCCAAGCAGCAACTGCTTGACGAAAAGGCTGGTGGAGCAATAGCAGAGCCAACATTGACATGGTAGCTGTCAACCTGATCAAAATTTGGACCTGAGAAAATGTGCACTCCTCCACGGAGGAAAAGCAACGGCAACTTCACCACCATGAGCAGAATAAACTATTTGAGCCAGTTGTCTAACATCATTTGGAAGATCATAAGGGTCAAAGCTGAGTCTGTTCGCTCTGTCAACACTGCACTCAGAGGAGCTCCGTTCATCTGATGTTGTCGGCATCGGAACATACGTTTGAGGATTTTTAAGGTCCTCCGTTGGTGGAATGCTTTTATTAACTCTAGTGGACCAAACAGTTTGCATGGGAGGCTGCCCACTTAAGCTAGTAGGGCTTCCAAATATAGGATGAAGAACAACAGGTTGACGCGAAGATTCCCAGCACTGCACCCTCCATCCAGTGATAGAAGGTCCTTCATCAGGATCATAAGGAGACATATACTGCCCTGCAAGAAGTAATACAAAGATCATCAAAAAATACATAAACTCCAGCAGTACAGCTATCACAACCAGTGCACAAAAAGTTAGTGCAAAGAATGTAAATTGAACAGTGCTCACTGATAAATCATGTTCAAGAATATGGCACAGATTGTAAGAAACATGGCAGTTAGAATAAAAGTTGAGCACATTTTAACATACTGAGACCCATCTCTCATCTAATTTCAATTCTAGACATACATTAGTATTTTCATGCACAAGTGCAAGCATGTGTGTTCTTTTTTTTTTTTTCTTTTTGGTGGGAAGAAGAATGGTGGGCCTTTGGAGGTACAGAGTATGTGATCATGAAGTAGAACACTAATGATACCACATTCATTTCATGTTTCAGAAAACAATGGATTATTATTGTGACTTGAGATACGGAAATACATAGCACCAAAACTAGGTCATCTCCTGAATGGAGTTGCACTCTCACCTTCAACTATTACAACTGTAATGACTGATCCTCCACGTGTCGGATCAAAAGCAACTGAAGTGACCCCAGAACCCCAGGTGGTGGTGGTAGCTGACTGTGCAGCTGCTTCTGGACTGACATAAGCTGAAAAATTAGAAACTGGACAACAATGGATTGATGCAGCCTCAGTAGTCTCATTGTCTGTCAGCTTTTTGTTTGTGCACCCTCAGAAACAAGATAATCTTGCAAAGAAAAATAGGTAGGCTGCTAACGGAGCAAAACCAGGCCACGAAGGGGGATTCAGAGACGGGGAACAGAACTTGTTGCATTTATCTTTGCAGTTGCCTGAATGCCATTTCCAAGACCTGGCATCACTTCCCAAACAACTACAGTGGATGGATTAACAAGGGGCACCCCTGCAACATGTAAAGCTCCAGATTCTGTTACAATAGCATCAGCAGCCATTATGCCACTGGGTCCTGCTCCTAGAAGCCCTTTGCTAGTAGAAAACCATCTAGGATGTGCTGAGTTTTGAGAAGGCCACTGTGACCAATGAAGCTGAACAGAACCTGATGAAAAAAACTGAACAAATACATAGAATATTTGGCCATCCCACTGCAACAAGAAGCTTAGGTCAGATTTTCATGTGTAAATTATATGTGCAAACCTGCCAAGAAAATTTGTTCCATAATAAACTTGACTTTGGTTCACCAACCTGAACTCTGAGGCTGTTGAGTGAAGAATTTTTCCTCAAAGGTCTTCAGGTTTGAACTAGTGGAGTTTGTAGGAAGCCATCTATACTGCAGGACCAATAGGAACAAAGAAAAACAAATTTAACAGCAGTTAAAAAGGCTTATAGCTTGGTATCTCCTTCTTCTATCTAAACTCCAATTCCAAGCCAATAAGACCTCACACAGACCCAATACTGTACTCCTATTTTTCCTTTGGTTTCATATTTGATGCTTTATTCTTTTCAAGTCAGTAAGGTCTCACACAGACCCAACACTGTACTCCTATTTTTCCTTTAGTTTCATATTTGATGCTTTAAGGCAATATCTTTTTTATTTGATGTTAAATAAAGAATTCTGGCTATCCTCACTCCTCTCCCTTTCCAAAAAAACCTTGTCTCAACTATAAGTCTATATACCAAGGCACACGTATATGGCATATCTATTTAGTAGCACTTTTCAATGAAGGATGACCGAAACGCCCTTGAAAAGTATTAACCTATACATAGATTGTGGTGTAAGAACAGCAATCTGGATCTTAACAAAACACTACAGTTAATTTGAATATTGTGTTTGACAGATATAAAATGATTCTGAGCACTGTTATGGTGCTCAAGAAATCTGATCTGTGAAAACTGACAACAGGGTCATTCAGCAGAATTGTTCAGTTAACCATAATGGGGCATGTTAAACAGTGAAGGTAAACAGCATGGGATATTATGTGTGTTACCAACGTACCGGAGAAATTCCTGATAACCACTTGGTCACCACAGAAAGATCTTGACGCCATTCATGTTCACACTGCCACGAGCTTGCATCACGTACAAGATTTACAGGACCCTTCACCACAGAATAAAGTGATTAGTATGAAAATATTTTATAACATCTAATATGAAACTTGCTTCAGGCAGCTATCAGAGAGACTTGTGTTCTTATTGAACTCTGAAAAGAAATGATGCATCCATCTCAAGGGAATAACTTACTATTGTTGGCTGTGTCCATATAGTGATCCGCCCATGAAAATTTGCCACTAGCAATGCACGAGGGCATGACCGAGGAGACCATTCAATGAACTGAACAAAGTCACGTGGAGAATCTGTTCAATTGACAATACCATTACAGTGAAATATGCTGAGAGCAGACCATTTTTATAAAAATGAATAGATATATTTATTTCAGATGTGCAGACAACAGTCATAAGCTGAATAGAATTACACGATTAACATATAACTGGGATTGAAATTTGAGGCATGTGTGTCTAGCAAAGAATAATATGCAAGTAAATCATAGTTAAGAATATTTTGTGTAGCAAATAAAAAGACATGTACCTGCTTTCACATTGAATACAGAGCATTCTGTTGGTCTCTCTGGATTCAGGATATGTATAGGAATCCAAAATGGAGGACTTGAATTGGAGCTGGAGAAATAAATTAAATTATTTTATGCCAAAAGAATATTTCATACAAAAAAACTTTGGATAAAAGATGGCACTAAGAGGGTGAACACTTGAGCATTCTTCGCTAGGCATTGACATCAGGAGGATCTGCATTTTACTACTCCCAGTCTTAATGTTTTGAAAAAAAATATATGTTACCAATCTATACTTTCAGTATCTTTTGTCGTCCCTGTTGTAGTGCTGCTCCCAGAGTCCTCAAACACCCCAGTTACTTGTATAGTTTACTCTATTTATACATGAGTTACCACTTACCAGTAGGATTTTGTCCTAATGTTTCCGCTCAAATAAAGCATTTTAGATGATACATGTGCGAGGCAAACATATCTGAGAAAGAAGGTGAAAGCAAATCTGACCTTGGAATACGCGCACAAGTCTCTGATGCGCAAGCAATTGCATTCAGTTTCCCACACCAAGCAACTGCACTGAAGTGAAGAGCCCCATCAAAGCAAAAAGGTTACCATCTAAAATTAGGATAAAAAATAACTGGGCAGGCTAGCTATATATATCAGATAAAAACAGTTATAGAAACAGGTAGCCAAAAAATTAAGAAATAATTATAATGTTGTACATAGTGCAATGTTAGGATTTGGATACATATACATTTAGTTAAACCAAAAGAATTTGGATCTAGCATCACCACTACAACCATGATTCTCCCTCTACCCAAACAGGTCTTCGAATTGTCAGCTACCGAAGGCAATATCAGTTTCATAAAAATGAACACACTGAAGTTATTAGATAATATATGGCCACAGGGGCCCTCCAAAAATGTTTTAGAACGTTCTAAATAATGCAACCACAACAACCACTTATACAGTCGCTCTCTTCATAATGATTCAGAAGTCCACACTGTTCCACGCACCCGTCGGCCGTCGCCAAAATCTTAACATAATTCATATCCAACACTGATCCCAAAGGGAGCTTGTTCGAAACACTCAGATTTTGGAGCAAACGAAAATACAAACGGAAACGGAAGCGCAGCGATGCTCAGCCACGCACGCGCACCTGAAGTTTCTGCAGAGCTCGGGCACGCGCATCTTGTGCCGGAGGCTCGCGGGTGACTGCCTGAGCCGAATCCGGAACACGGTCGCCGGTGAGGTCTGCTGCGCTCCTCCACCCGCCCCAGCTCCTCCGCCGCCGCCTCCCCACCGAGCCGCCCACCTCCGCATCCCCCGCGCCAGAGCCCCCATCCACTTCCATAGCCTCGGGCGCAGCACCGGCTGCTACTCCCGCCTCCGCAGCCTCGGCGCCTCCCCCATCCGCCGCCGCTGCCTCCTCCTGGCCGCCCCCTGCTGCTGCTGCTGCGGCGGCGGCGGCGGCGGTGGCTGGTCCTTGGGTGGTGAGGCGGTCCCGTTCGCGGTGGGGATCGGAGTGGGGACGGAGACGGGGCTAGGGTTCGGAGGGGCGGAAGAGGTCATAGGGACGGAGAGGGACGGGGGCCGGAGGGGAAGAAAAGGAGAAGGAAGGGGAGCGACGCGTAGGTGCTTAGGTCACTTGAAGCGACCGGCCGTCGCTGTCGCGGGGAAGCGAGGGGAGATGCGATGTGTTCCTGAGTTCTCCAGTGCAGCGGCGTCGCTATCAAGTGGGTGGAAGTGGAGGTGGAGGTGGAGGTGGTGGATACGGCCGTGGAAAGGGGACGCGCGGACGAGGTGAATGAAGGGAAGCTCGCGAAGTTGAGCTGGGATCAGATATAGTTTTCTAGTAAAAAATCATTTATATTTATAGATCCTAACATGGGATCAGAGCATATAGTAGTATACTACTTCCTCCGTTTTAATTATAGTTGACTTTTGAACTTCAGATATATTGATTTTCTTTACGCACCTGGGGCTATATAATACGCCTGTATACATAGTAAAAATGGGCGTAGAAAAAGTTCAAAAGTGAACTACAATGTGAATCGGAGGGAGTAGTAAATTATTAAATTTTTCGAAAGTGACTCAAAAATGTTAGGAGCATAACTTATTCTAAAATCTCGCTCTTAAAACATACTCCGTATAATTTTTCATTAGAAAAATACTGATCTAGTTTTAAATCATTCTATTCACTTTATATTTTTCTCTCTTTATACATTTACATACATTATCAACAATATCCTACATCTTCTTCTACCCTATCTCCATCCACCTTCGGATTGCCTAACTAATACGAGTGGGTATAAATCCACGCCGATTAGATCATTTTTTTTCAAGTGCGTAAAGATTAAGAGTTGAGATAGAAAGTTGTTGTAGAATAGTTTTTTCAATCCTACCCAAAAAGAATCAAAGACTAGGGATGAATTTTCTTGAAGATGCTCTAATGTGTTTGGTTGGCGCATCTTATCCACAAAAAGGTTGCGTAAAGATTAAGAGTTGAGATAGAAAGTTGTTGTAGAATAGTTTTTTTCAATCCTACCCAAAAAAGAATCAAAGACTAGGGATGAATTTTCTTGAAGATGCTCTAATGTGTTTGGTTGGCGCATCTTATCCACAAAAGGTTCGCTTGGTTTAGAGGTAGTAGACCTATCTTTACTACATAAGAAGGATGAAAGGGAGATCATTTTTTCGTGCGGTAAAAATACACTAGAAGAATTCGGTCTGCCCGTGCGACCAAATCACCGATCCCTCAATATCCTCTCGTGCGAAGGCTGTTAAAGGAAAGTAATGAAAGGCGAGAATTGTTTCCACGGAAGGTAATGAAAGGCGAGAATTGTTTCCACCGATGCATGCATGCATGGCCGGTAAAAATTAACACTAATGCAGGCGAGAATTGTTTCCAAATGCGGGCTACGCGAGAGTTGTTTCCAAATCCACCGGTGCATGCATGCACGAGATCCACAAAAAGGAAACAATTCAAATCATTCTCGCCTTCAAGGCGCACGCTCCCTCCTTCCTCTCCTCTCCTTCCTCTCCTATCTTGTCCGCGCGACCGTTGCCGCCGCAGCTGCACGGTGGGACATCCGCCAGCAAGGATCGTCGCCGGGAAGAGTCGTCGACAGTGCCGTCGTACGAGCTATCGAAGGCCTTCTACTCCCGACGACCTCCTGCTCGCGACGATCGCGTCGGTGTCCGGACGTGTTTCGCCGCCCTGAAGGCCTAGCCGAACACACAGGTACTCACGTCTTGATCACAACTGTTCTGTCACTTCACCTCCCACGTCTTCATCCTAGCTCTGTTCGCTGTGTCTCTGAATCTGCAAATGTTGTGCCTCAGTGCCGGTAGAAGAAGCATGTACTAAACCATAATGGATCTCACTGCATGGGCATCGCTTAGGGATCAGCATGTTCAGAACGTTGGTTCATCTCAAATTTCATTCTATGCTGATCCCTGACACAAATCACCGATCCCTCAGACTTTATGCTACCATGCCGACTCCATTTGGATGAACAGAAGCTAGGCAAAAAAAAAAAAAAAAAGTCATTAAAGTATAAAGTATTATTCTTGTCCATGTTCACCCAGGTTTAATGCTAACTCAATTTTATAGTACGGCTTTTTAACATTGCAAATATTACACTTTTTGCTTAAATCATGTTGACAAAGATGGTGCGATGCCATAACAAATAAAGCAGACAGAGAACTCAACACTATAGTTTATTGAGTGTTTCACCGATGGTGGTACTAAACTTCGTAATCGGTGGCAAGGCGTTGCAGATCAGTAATCTGTGGCACTTCGAACAGGCTCCTGATGGACACAAGTAGGCCAACAGGTGATAGGTCACCTTTGGGTGACCTTACAAAAATTCAAACCATGGAGGTATACAAAATTTCACTTCTCGCCAAATTCAGCTGGCGTATGTTTATAACACTTTATTGATGATTATCAGGTTTACATTCGGACCAATTTTGGTACAACCTGGAGGTGATGCTAAAGAGCAGAAGAGAAGGAGTAACAAAGAACGGTATGCAACAATGTCTGATGAAAAGAGGTGTGAAATTAACAAGAAACGCCGTGAGAGGTATAGACAGAAAAAACAAGGCCATGCTGATGTTCAGACTAATTTGGATGCCCGCTCAACAGGTATGATCGTTTCTCGTGAGTGTCATTTGTACAACGTTTATATAAACTGTTTTAATTCACACCAATAGTGGTATATAATGTGTATTTGTATATGATATTTCAATTTGCAGATATAAAAACAACGTTGGAAAACGACGACAATAGTGATTGGCTCCATAGACGGACAAATATTGGTAATCGAGCCTATCGCAAATTAAAATATCTATATGTTCGCTTCGATCCTAAAAATTATGCTGTCAACATATCCTTATTGTAATTTGATAATATGTAGAGAGAATGATATCTATAAGCAGCGTTGGTGGCACCGTGATGTGGATGAAAATGAGTCTGATGAGCATATGAACATAGACTACAAAGCAGGTAATCAGGTGTACTTGTTTATGAATTGCTTGATGTGTACGATGAATCGTGCATATGGAAAATTACAATAAGGATATGTAAGATCAGCATTTTATCATGCGATTCATGGCCAATAAGGTTATATATATGTAGATGGTCTGGTACCTTTAAGCAGCATTGGTGGCACTGGTGTCGTGGATGAAATTGACTCTGAGGAACATGTCAACACAGAAAACGAAGGAGGTATACTTTTGATAACTGATATTGTGCTTACATACCTTCCTAGCATACATTGTTGATTAAAAGTCTTATTCTACGCCGGTATATAGATTCTGGTTCGGTTGACACATCCTCGAAAGAGCGTAAGCGTTGCCGTGAACAATTAGTTTTTTATATATGCAATTAAACCACAACATTACACAACATGGATCCATGGCAGAAGAAAATAGTGAATAGCAATACTAACCCAATCCTCAAAAAGCTTCCTTTGATGAGAGACACCAGAAGCCCAATACTTGGGGAACAACATTAGTGATAATATGAACTGAACTGTAAGCACAAGTGCAAAGTTAAAAAAAAAATCGTCTTGGTTAAACTTGAAGATAATTTGACCAAGTGGCATACATAGATGCATAAAAAAGTACCTTTATGTGGGGTGGAAATAAGGCAGCAAATTCTGAAATATCAGTGATGATATCTTCAAGATGCTGACCAAGGGTGCCAAGGCACAATCTGACCAATTTCTGAGGTTTAGCCTTCTTTGAGAAAGAATCTGGGGCAAAATTTAGAAATCAAGTAGCTGGAGATAATTCAGCATCTGCAATTACAAGGACAATTGGAAACCGATAGGAAGTAAGACAATTAGTCTGGTCTGCACAATAATTGATAAGGTAATTTAGATGTGTTTATTAACACAACACGGTGCACCATTCATTAAAATCTAGCCACTATATCTGTTTATATTGGTTGTAGACTGCAACAAAGAGCACCTGTGGGTTTACAGGGTTACATCAGTTCAGGCCAAATTCAAGCAATCATAGAAACAACTAAACTTATTTATGGCATCTTTTCCCCACAGTAGAAACAACTAAACTTATTTATGGCACTGTTAAAGGTTATCCCCAACTTAAATTGACATCTTTTCAATTAAAACTTAGAATTAGGACTGAAATATACCTAAACTGAAAGTACATAATTCTGAACTAATGACTGAAAATATTACCCTCCACTCCTTTTTCAGTCCACAACCAATGATCAAGGCAGCAAGGTTTCACATATTATGCATTACATACTAACAATCGTGCTCCCTCACTAATTTCTGAAGCGATCTCAAGTAGGAGATGTGCCAGAATACTAACCTTGATGCTCTGATTACACTGTTAAACAACCTTGACCTTGGGCACATGTACCTGCACATGAATATCACTCTTAGTAAATGTACTACACAAAAAAGAGAAAATTTAGAAAAACACAAAAAAAAAGTAAGACATGGATAAACAGATACAGATCTGACATAAGCTAATTTGGTACGTAGCAATTTAAGGAGGATCTAACTGTATATATGGGGCTATTTTGAAATAGTAGAGGATCACCGCGATGTAGAGGCAAATGTCACATAGCAAGTAGTAGAGGATCACCGCGATGTAGAGGCAAATGATCGAGCACATCATGTGCATCATCCATGTGACATCGGTAAGTAGGCGTAGAGGAGCACCGCGATGTGCTTCGCCGTGCCGGACAAGGAGCTCCCCGCCGAAATGAACCGCCGAGCCCCCGCTGCGTCGCGCCTTGGACCCGTCAAGCCGCCCGCCCCGCCGCCAAGGACCCGCCATGTCTCGGGGCCGCTTTCCTCTCCCCTTCGTGCGCCTCCTCCAGCAGCGACGACCCAGACCCCGCCCCGTCGCGAGCTCCGCCGTTGTCGTCCGCCCGCCAGCCTGCCGCGAGCTGCAACAGCGCGTACCAAACCGCGGCGAGCGTCGAGTCCGCCGCCTGCCGCTCCGTCGTCGTCGTCCGCAGGAGCGCCTCGCCGTTGTTGTCCACCCCGCCATGCGAGCTCCGATCAGCACTGCCGTTGTCGTCCGCCACGCCGTGCGAGCTCCGGTCCAGTGTATTGTTGATCCGGCGGTCGCGGGCGAGGAGAACTTGGGGCCGCCGTCCTGCTCCGCTGCTGCCCTGCTCCCGCTCGAGCTTGGAGAGCAGCCGCAGGGGAGCAAAGCCGCCGGTCTCGTGAGGCCCGCCGTCCTGCTCCGCACGCCCTGCTCCCGCCCGTCCTGCTCCTCCGCCGCCCTGCTCCTGCCCGACGTGCTGCGATTGGGGAGACGAAGAGGTTGAGATGAAGGGGAAAGGTGGAGCTTCCTTTGCGGCCTCGCGGTGTGCCATGGACGGAGATGGGAGTGATGACGCCGGACCAGGAGTTGGTGGGACTGGGGATGGGGAGGAGCGGACAAGGAGATGCGAGAGGGTGCGAGATGCGAGAGGGTGCGGCTGGGAGAGAAGCGGACAAGGAAATACGTTTTGTCCTTTTTTATATAAAATGAAATATAAAATATATACGCATATATTATTTATATGTATAAATATATATACACGTTTAGCAATAATTAAGTTTATTCATGTACAAATGCAAAAAAAAAAAAAAAAATACATCATAAGTTGGTTTTGACTAAATAAGCTAAATAATTATGTATATTATATTCTACTCTAACATATTATATGTAGTATGTTTAGCAACATTTAAATTTATTATTTATGCATATATAAAAAAATTGTTAGTGTACAATAGAACAAATATAATAGAATTTCATATAGCTCTATATCATTTCAATTTTGAATCAACGACATCCATGGTTGTACATTAATCATTTCAAAAAAAAAATATCATGATTTATTCTTTTATAAGTATGTTTGTACCTTAATCATTTCAAAAAATAACTTATTTTTATTCTTTTATAGGTCTCGATGGATACTTCAGATGCAAAAGTTTTGATAGAGCCTATGGATGTTTTAGAAGGTATTGTGCAAACGGAAACTTCCAAAGAGCATGTGGATACTTCGGATGTGAAGCTTTTTGATGATATTGTACAACCGTAAAATTCCATGGACAAACTTGCCCCTACAGGGGCAAAGTTCCGATCTGAATGAGCCACCGTGAGAAGGAAATCTATGATATGGAGATATTGTTGGGACCCGAGGGTGTCGCAACGTGATACGTGTGCGACCAATATGAACGACACTAATGTTTACAACCCAAATCAAAACGGTTCTCTTGATGTAGATTCATCACAACAAAAGGAGTTGTTACATAATGATAAGATAGGTTTGATGCATAATAAACCCAAAAATCAATGACTTGCCGCATCATGCCGCAAGGTAGTGTACTTTTGATCCATTATGCTACCCATTTAGTACCTATTTTGTTAATAATAATTATATTATCATGTAATAGTATTAATTAAGCCTACAAGGTTAATCGTGTCCTTTTTAGATTACATTTGCACCGAAAAGTGATTAAGCCATAATTGAATCGGCCAAACAAATTCCATCAAAACACGGACGGGGAAGCTTGTGCTCATCGATAATGTTCAATTGCCAAGAAACCATATGGAATGCCCGTTTGATCCAAGAGAATTCGGGTAACGAGGTAATTGATGCAGTCATAATACTCATTCAACCATTAATTGGTCATATGAAAGTCCTTTTCTTCCTAATTTCGATGTTTGTAGGTCACGGATGCTTAGATTGATTATAAAATGAGACCGGGAGGTAAAGTCTATCTTGATTCGGCATGCATTCATTTGCAGCTTATGAAGGAGGATGGAGAAAAGAAAGGGAGATTTGAAGGCGATTACCGCACTAACGCAAGGCCGTTATTTAACCGAAAAGGGTGCTAGATTAGTTGGACCAAGATATGGTAACATTTGTTTAATCGAGTAACTTTTTGTGCTTGACAAAATATTTCTTATTTGATTTAATAGGTTCCAATAAACATTAAGGGTTCACATTGGTAACTATTTGGATTAAATGTCATTTTAATAACATTGTTTAATTTCATCATAGTATTATTATCTTATCATGCGATCCCTATTTTTTATATAAAATTTATTATCCCGTAGCAACGCCGACGGGCGTTTAACTAGTAAACGCTTAATTTTACTTTTTTTTTTTTTTTTGAAAAAGGACCTAAACAAAACTCACTTCGGATTTGTGAAATAGATCGACTCTTGTCTATGCCCCGCTTAATGGGTAGGTTTGGGCCTCATATTCCTGGCTAGGCTTGAGTTGGACTGTCGTCGCATTTTTTTAGTGTAATTATAAATAAAACAATAATACTTCGTGTCGGGTCCAAGATGAGAATTTTTAGCGTATGCTAGGCTATTTTGCCCAAGTTTGTCGTACTAAGGGTGTGATTTGTTGTCCATACATGACATGACTATCGCGAGATTCCAAATACCCGTGATTGGTTATCTAGACCGGAACTTGATATAGGTCCAACTTATGTAATAAAGGGTTGACGAACCTAACACCCACGAGGAGGTTAAAATCAATCACTTTCTCATGGTTCTCATGGGCCTATGCGCCACATGCATTTGTGTCGGCTAACTCAATGTTGGGGCCTACTTTGATCTAGGCAACCAAACAAAGTCTTTAGCTAGCCATGTTGAATTACAACAGGTAACTAAACATAGAGCACTTGCATGCATGTAGCCCGACTTCGTTAGAGCTAGGCTACTAACATACACAACCAATCATGCTCTAAGTCTTAGCTTAGCTCGCCCACCGAGAAAACCAAGGAATTTGACTCGCTTAAACAATTTGATTTGGCTCGCCTTGGGTTGACTTACCTAGCAATGAGGGAGAGGCCACAAATCGAATGAGAGACCCAAGGAATCTCAAAGTTACGGGGTGTATGGAATAGAGGTTTTTATCTTGGTTTCATCATATACTCGAATCTATAAAGAACCCACTCATATTCATAGAATTTGCTCCCATCATCCGCCTCCTATCAACAATGACTTTTCAAAGCCATCCTAGTGCGCCGTTAGCTTCATGGCTTCGAGCAACCGCTTGGTGAGAGATGTGGTCCCTATCTTGTTGTCCCTTAGATCTACCTAAACAATAGGAGGTGGCACCTCAAATAGAACAAGCTTAAGTGGGCGAAAAGATAGGGGAGGGATCAAGATGTGTGTGATAAAGTGGTCATGTGGGTGGAGGTGGACACAAAGCGGCGAGCGCAAGGAAGAGAGACAATGGCGATGAGAAAAAGAAGGGGGTGGCATCCATTTGAGCGAGCAATTTGAGAGTAAAAAAAAAGGGTGAGATAAGGTGAGAACTTGGATACCTAAGTATGGATGCAAGTCCTAACCATTAAGACAAAAAAAAATCAACTCAAGTTTTATCACTTGTGGGGTCTATTTAAAAAGAATATTTCATATCTATACAATACGGATGCCTTTAGAATTGAACATGATATATTGAAACACGACACGATGGTAAAGACCATTGGTTTGGGGCTCCCACCCGTGGTTCAAATTCGGGTGTGACACATTATCCTCGAGTTATTCTAGGATTTTCCTAAGCTATGCATTAAGTGGTAGACGATGTCCCTCGTCGACAACAAAGCGCTAGTGGTGACTTTGAACTTCACTTCAAGATTTGCATGCTCATATGGTAGGTTTTGTGTACGTGTCTTCATAGTGATGAGTGTGTGTGCTCGTGTTGAGTGTCACGTTGCATTGTGTAATGTCAAAAAAAAAATCTCATCTCTATTTAAAAGAATATCTCATATCACTTGTGATTGGTGACATGTGGTACGTAAGACTAGCCACAATAGTGAGCATCGATGTGTCGCTTAGCATGTCGGTGTATCGGTTCCCCGAGAGAGTGGCAATGTATAACTATAAGCATCATGTGGGACCCACTAAATAAACATATAAACAAATAAGGGCCGTTGCAATGTCTCTCTCTTGTGTTTGGTTGCACCAAAAAGTGCTATCCGTGCTAGGTTGGGCATGGATAGCACTTGTTTGGTTGTACAATTTCGGGCTTCTAGCCGGGCTAGGGGAAGTGGAAGGGGTGCCGTACATACCGCGAGGAGGCCCGGTGGAGAAGGCCATCCACGCATCCGGGTTGCGCCGCTTTGAGGCTCGCGCGAAATCGACAAAAGAGTGTGCGGTCACCTTCCTCCTTCGGTTCTCCTCCCCGGCGGCGAGAAGGCTCGGCACCACGCACTTGGACGGCGCCGGCGGCGCCGAGGTGGGCCGAGATGGCCGACGAGGTGCGGGCGCGTGTTGGCGAGGTGGGCCGAGATGGCGGCGGTGGCGTTGACCTCGCCGGCGGCGGCGGAGGCTATTGGGCCCCGTCGGGCGTCTCCTGCCGGCGCCGCCGGCCGGTCCGCGGCCCGCGCCCGCCCGGCCTCCGCTAAGCTGGCTCTGAGGTCGGCCCAACGGGCGCTCATGGGGATCCCCTCGCTAGGTCCTCGGCCCCGACGAGCAGCCGGACGGCCCCGCTTCCTCACGCTGGAAGACCGGCGCCATGGGGGAGGCGGGGATGGCTCGCCGCGCCGCCCGGAACCGGTAAGTGGTCGGCCGCAGCGAGAAGACCGGGCGCGGAGAGCCGGGCCGGGCGCGCCCCCGCCCGCGTTCGACGCGCCACCGGGCGGCGGATGCAAAGAAGAAGACCGCCCCGCATCCTCGACGCTGGCCTCCCCTCCAGATCTCCTCCTCCTCACCACACCGGCCCGCATCCTCGACGCCCATGGCGGCGTGCCGAAAGAAAGAATGGGAGGGAGAGGGAATAAGGAAACGGTGTATGACATGTGGGCTCCATCACGGGGTAAATTTACCAAATCGGAGAAGTGGTGATCCTATCAAAAACAAACCGACCTAACCAAACACTCTAATCCCATGACCGGGCTACACTGGGCCACCAAAACAAAAACAACCAAACACACCCATGGTGGCTAGATTTAGCCTGGCTATAATGAGCCTGGCTAGATTGGGATAGCCGGGCTACATTGGGCGTGACAACCAAACACACCCTCTATCTCTCTCGCAAACAATTAGTTTTTATGCATCCGTCATGCATATGCAACAATTATTTTTTTATGTTCTCAAAGACGTCAAGTAGAAGCATCGATGCCCAGGCAAAAAAGTTTCAGCACCGCATTGCGCAATGTGATGTTGACTCAAAAGGCTATAAGGTAAAACGTGGTTCCAAGAATCGCGGGCCTAACATCCTCACATTTAATTGACCGTAGCAAAGAGGAACGTTTGTGTTTTCTCGTGAACGTTTGTTGCACACCGGGCCTTGTTTAGATTGCTAAAATTTCTAACCTTTTTGTCCTCAGAGCACACTTCAGTAGCACGTTTCGTTTGTTTGTGATAAATATTATCCTACCATGGAGTAGCTAGGCTCAAAAGAATCGCCTCGCAATGTACATCTAAACTGTAATTAGTTATTTTTTCTATCTACATTTCATACTCCCAACATATGTCTTTTGGTGTATTAAATGTGATGTGATGGAGAGAGAGTGGCTCAAAAGAATCGCCTCACAATGTACATCTATGGGGGATCGATATTTGGGACACCCATAAGCAAGCACCCAACTCATCAGCCAACGAACCAAAGCGACTCCGGACCTCGACTACACGAGAAACGTGGCAAGGCAAGGCGCCCACCACGGGCCACGAAGTCTTCACCACATGCGACCTCTCTCCAGCAAGGGCGAGCCTCCGCGCTGAAGCTCCCGCACACGAGCTCTCTAGACGAGATCCCTCTTTCGCTGCTCGAGCTCTCCCGATGACGAGCTCTCGAGTCCTCATCGCGCCGACCTCACCCCAAGACCTCTTTTCCGCCTCGCCGAGCTCCCACGCTGCAAGAGAAGAAGAACAAGAAGAACAAGCATCCCAGGACTGACGCATTTTATTTGCACGATGAGTTCCGTTGCCGCGTGGCATAAGCGCAAGGCCGGCCCCAAGGGCGGCGCAAACTTCGCTCCCAAAGAGCACGTTGACAAGATGCTCGAGGCCCCGCGGCCCGCACCACGAGGGACCTGTCCAAGCACAAGATGAAGGATCGCCGCCTCATGAAGAAGCACGTGATGGGCACGCCATGGGGAGTGAGACAAGGACGACGACGGCAGCGTCGCCGGCCGTCCCGATGAGTTCGACGGCGACATCTAAGACGAGGACGGGTGCTGCCAACGTGGTCTCGGGAGCTCCCAGCCTACGAGTCCAAGCGCCGACAAAAGCTCACCCGCCGCAGGTTCTCTACTCACCAAGCCCCGCGACGCCCCGGGCCCTCAAGTGGTCGAACTCGGCGATCACGCTCGACAAGGCGGACCATCCACGCCACATCCCGTATCCAGTGGAGGTACCCGCTCATCGCCGACCCCTCACATCGGCACCAAGCGCCCGGCAAGAAGGTGCCGATGGACGGCCGGCAACCGGGCCTCAACCTCCCCTCTACATCCACGCGCCCAAGCCCTTGGCATCCCCTAAGGCGCGACTCCGCCCTTTCGCCGGAGCCGACCACGGAGTGGTGCCGGGAAGCGATGGTCCCGCCGGGCGGATCGACATCTCCCCGTCACCGGCACCTCGACAACTTCCTCGCAGGAGGTCCTCACGCCGAGGTGCCCCTTCTCGTGAACGCCAATACGCGCCCTCTCTCGTGGCGGCCATAAACAGCGGTTCATGGCCGCCCCCAACTTCACACCTACCTCAAGCTCGCGATCCCCGACCGCAGAGAGTCATCACCGCCGACCGACTCTTCGAGCACGCTTCGCTATGAGGCCGCCGCCGCCTAGTACGCCGACGCCGCAGCCGAGATCGGCGGTGATGTCGCCTGGGCATGATCGCCCGGCGAGACCCCCGAGCTCAAAAAGATGGCGAGCACTACCTCGCCGAGCTTCAAGAAGATGGCGAGCACGCAGTCAGCCGTCGAGAAGCCCAGAAGTATAGTACGAGCCTTCCGCCGAGCTCGAGAAGGTCGCAGGCACTTCGAGCCCGAGAAGACGCCAAGGGAGGTCGCCGGCGGCGAGGACTCCGGGCGCACTCCTCTCGTAGGGTCCGAGCTCACCCCCAAATAGGAAAGCGAAGCCGCCGGACTTCCTCCTCCGCGCCGAACCTCGATATATTCAGCGTGAGGGCCTCGATATGCCGGGCATTCCGAGGGAAGTTGCCGAGCACTCCTTGAATATCAAACCCGGCTCTCGGCCGGTGAAGCAAAGGCTTAGACGTTTCGACGACGATCGACGCCAGGCAATCGCCGAGGAGATAGATAAGCTCTTAGCCGCTAGGTTTATCAAGGAGGTGTATCATCCCGAATGGAGAGCCAACCCTGTACTAGTTAAGAAGAAGAATGAGAAATGGAGAATGTGTGTTGATTACACGGGCCTCAACAAGGCATGCCCAAAGGATTCGCTTCCTTTGCCGCAAGATCGACCAAATCGTTGACTCCACCTCCCTGCGAGACCCTCTGCTTTCTCGACGCTTACTCCGGCTACCACCAAATCGCGATGAACGAGCTCGATCAGCTCGCTACCTCCTTCATCACTCCATTTGGTGCGTTACGCTATGTGACGATGCCCTTCGGTTTTGAAGAACGCCGGGCGCCACCTTCCGCAGGTGTATGCGAAAAAGTCTTCAAAGAGCCCTCGGAAAGCTCGTGAGAAGCATACGCCGATCGACATCGCTGGAAGACAAAAACACTCGAAAGAGCTCATCCCCCCGACCTCGAAAAGGTCTTCGCTTAAGCTCCGCGAGTTTGAGTCAAGCTCAACCCCGAAAAATGCGTTTCGTCCCACGAGGAAGTTGCTTGGCATCATCGTCTCCGACGCCGCATCGAGGCCAACCCGGAAAAATCGCCGCCATCACGAGCATGGGGCCGATTAAGAATGTCAAGAGTGTGTAGCGGCTCACAGTCGCTCTCACCGCCGATTCATAGCACGGCTCGGGGAGCGAAGCCTCCCACAAAGTTGTTGAAGAAAACCGAAGCGCTTTGTTTGGACCGACGAGGCCCAAAGAAGCTCTCGACTGGGGCGCCTCCTCGCTAATCCGCATGTGCTCAAGCCACGCCCGTGCCCAACGAGCCTATCCTCCCTTACATCTCACCCACCTCGAAGGTGGTGAGCACCGCGCCTCATCGCCGAGAGAGAGGAGGAAGGGCACGCGCTCAAAGTGCAACAAATACCGGTACTCATCGGCTGAAGTCCTCACCGACACCAAGGCTCGATACACACATCTCCTCGAAAGCTCGCGGTACGCATTGCCGATCACCCGGGCGCAAGCTCGTGACACTACCGACTCCCACCCGGCCACGGTCGCCTCCAAGTATCCCCATGGCGAGGTCATCCGCGTACTCGAGGTTACGGGCCGTGATGGCCAAGTGGGCTATTGAGCTCATGGGAGCCGACATCACCCACGCCCCCCGTGGGACGCCATAAAGTCTCGTGCCCCGGCGACTTCATCGCAGGACCGAGGTCGATCAACCGCCTAGGGTTCGACGACATCGAAAACCGCACGCCGTACTTCGATGGGGTCTCGTGGAAGAAGTACGAGTTTCCTGCGGACTCGCCTCATCTCCCGAACAAGGTGCGCATGAAGTACTCGATCCGCCTACACTTCCTCAAGGCCCAACAACGCGGGCCGAGTATGAGACTCGTGAACGGCTCACGACGCCCGCGAAGCCTCGAATCCGACACACCTCGAGGTCCGGGCGACCCGAGCCGTGAAAAACTGTGTCATGAAAGAGGTCGACCGCGACAACCCAAAAGATGGTCGCTGCATCACCGTAAGGTCCGCGAGCTCGAAGAGCACTTCCACGGGCTTGAGGTCAATCACGCCCACCGCCACCTCAACAACGACGCCGACATCCTCGCCAAGCTCGCGCCTGATCGCCCGCAAATCCCACCGGGCGTCTTCATGCATGGGCAAAGACAAGCCATCGATACGGCTCAAGGTGAGCCCGCAACCGCAGACGCCGAATCCCTGGTCGCAGCCCCGAGCTCGACCCCATGAAAATCGACGCCCCGCGAGCTCGAGCTCACCCAACGTGAAAGCTTGCTTGGTTACGGCAGCTCAAGCCCGACAGTGCCTGGCCGGGCTCGGGGGCCGGGTCGAGCCCGACCGGCGACGGCCCGAAGCCCCGATTGGCGGGTCCCCCTTCTACAATGGCTCAAGGAGGGCAAGCTTCCCTGACAGAGGAGTCGAGACGCCCGGCTCTGAGGGCTAAGTCCTTCGTCCTCATCTGGAGGAGCTCTACCGACGAGGAGCCTCCTGTCCTCCAAATCATCACCTTCGAGCAAGGGAAGAGCTCATCAAGGAGATTCACGCTGCACAAGTGCGACATCACGCGGCGCCCACGAGCCTCGTCCCGTCGTGGCTTTTTATTGGCCAACCGCCGCGGATGCCGCCCAAGTCCCTCCAGACGATCCTCTCACCCGGCCGCTCGCAAATTGGGGGCTCGACATGGTAGGGGCCCTTCAAGAGGATCGCCAGGGGCTACACGCACCTCCTCGCTATTATCGACAAGTTCTCCAAGGATCGAGGTCATGCCCATCGCGACGTGCCGAAGTTGAGGAGACCGTCAAGTTCTTCACCGCATCATCCACCGATTTGAGGTCCCAAACTCCATCATCACCGACAACTGCACCAACTTCGTGGGAGAGGTCTTCATCGATCGGTAGCCGAGCGACCACGGCATCCCGCAAGGCCGACACGGCCCTCCGTCGCCCACCCGAGGACCAACGGGTGTGTAGAAAGAGCTAATGGGGCATGATCCCCGCAGGGGCGAAAGTCACCATCTCAAGAGGCTCGAGAAATACGCCTCGCCCTGGCTTGCCGAGCCCCTTCTCGGCCGTATGGAGTCTTCGCACAATGCCAAGCAGAGCCACGGGCGACGCCGTTTTTCCTCGTTTGATCCGAGGCCGTGCTCCCCACCGACTCCGAGCATGGCTCTCGCCCCGAGTTCAAGCCCCACAATGAGGACAACAACCACACTACCGAAGACGCAAATGATCGCCCTCGACTTAAGCTCGTGACATCGCGCTCATCCACTCCGCCTGGCACCGGGCAGCCCATGAGGCGCTTACCACGACGCGCCAAGGGACAAGCATTCAATGCACAGGATCAAGGCCCCACGACGAAGTTCAGAGCTCGAAGGACCCAAGACAAGCTATCGGGCACCATGGGAAGGCCCTTCACCATCGACCAAGGCCGAGGCCCTAAGACATACAAGCTCAAAGACCACCAAGGCCGAGTCCTCACCAACGATGGAACATCGAACAGCCTACGCCGCTTTTACCCCTAAATGTACTTCGAAAATGTTGTAGTTGTAAAGCTCAATAAAGCACCGATTCGATGCAAAAAAATCAAAGCATTTCGAATTCTCTCCTTTTTGCTCGACCGAAAGCAACGGGTAGCCTTTGCCCCCCGGCAAAGACCCACCCTTGCTCTGGGCTACAAGAGCGGGGTGCACACCCCACGCCTTTAACACAATCGCTTTTTTAAGAAAACTTACGAGCTCGAGCTCAACGATGAGCTCAAACTCACGAACTCGCACCTTCTTCTCTTTAACTTAAACAACATTCTCAAACGACTAAGTCATGAGCTCGCTACTTTCGCAGTGTGGTGCGATCGCCTAACGACCTCCCCCGCGCCCAGCGCCGAGGAATGGCCCACCACCGACTCTCGAATTATGAGTTCACAAAAAGTCAAAGTAGAAACGAAGTGCAATAAGAGAAGAAGCGCGATTCCCGTTAAACACGAAGCCATAGTTTTTTACAAATCACCTCAACCACGAGGACTTAAAAAAGCTCATGACAAAAAGAGGCTCGGCCTCAAGCTCCTACCCCCGTGTGGGTCTTGAACCATTGGCTCCTTGGCGGGGGCGTCCGGCCGGCCTCCTCCTCGGCAAGCTGGCCGGCCTCCGCCTCCGCCGCCGGGGGCTCGAAGACGCTCAAGCTCCTCGACAACAGCTTGAAGAGCCGACGGACAGACTCGCGATCGCAGCGCCTCGGCGGCGGCAGCTTTTCCGCCCACGTCATCGCCGTCAACCCCGGCGGCCACCCCCGTCTTCACGATGTTGACCTCAAACTTGGGGTAGTGGGCTTAAGACGACGCCGACCGCCTTAGGACCACGTGACTCGCCCCCTCCGTCACCTTGCATGGGATGATCGACACCCGCCGACCGGGTCCGCCATGCTTCCACCCCGAGGACGCCGCACGGGCCTCGACCTCGGACGCGAGCCCACGCAGGCAAGGCGTCTCGAGCCCGGCCCCTCCCACGGCCTTGGTGGCGCGCTCCCGAAGGCTTCCTCGAGCTCTTCGCGTGTCGACGAGGTCGCCGGTCCTCTTCTTCAGTCCGCTTCCTTCTCCTCGCAGCCGCGAGCCGCGTGTGCTTTAGGTAGCTTCAGCGGAAGCAAGTGCCCGACCCTTGTCCTCGAGCCCCGCTGTCGTCTTCGAGAATTCCGCTTCTCACCTACAAGCAAAGACGGCGGGTCGAACATAAGTCGTAAGACCACGAGAACACAAGACGTAAGATACCGCCCCCGCTTACTCCACAGCTCGTCATAGAGCCCCCCGCCGTTGCACCATAGCTCGTGGTTTTCGGCCCGGCCGATCCTTCTCCGCCTCCGAGCGCGGAGGTTGCACCACAGCCTCGGAAGCTTCGTGGTCGTAAACTAAGGCCCCACCGACGAGGACGACGCCCCCAAGCTCCAAAGATACAAGACAACAAGACAAGAGCGTAAACACTCACCTCGAGCTCGGGCGGTCGCTACCGGTGGAGCCTCTCGGCGATCTCCTCCTTGTCCTTCCGGGAGGGACTCCGCTCGGCCGAGCCGAGCGCCAAGCTCTTGTCCTCAAGCATCCGGCGGAGGGAGTCAAGCTCTTCCTTCATCTTCGCCGCCGCTTATGAGCAAGCTCAAGCTCCTCCTCCCCGCCGAGACGCCACCAGCCACGGCGTCCACCTTCTCCTGGGCCTCCCGAGAGGCACGCCCCTTCCGCGTCACGATGAACTCCTCGCGCATCCATCCATCGCCCGGCCGCCGAGGAACCGTGAGCCGAGCCGAGCCAAGCTCGGCACACATCTCGCGCACGCCCCGCCGCCTTCCGACGGCCGCCGGCCCTCGGCCGCCTCCGTCGCCGGTTGGCCCACGATGGCGTCCCGCACGCCCCGAAAAGCACGAACACGTGAGCAAGCCAAGAAAGCATAAAAGGGAGTCCCTAGCACCACGGGCGGATCCAAACCTCGGGCAAGGCGGCGCGCGCCCACATCTCGCCGGCACCAACCGGCCGACGACGACCCGGTCCTCCAACGGTGAAGGTGGTTGCCGCGCGATCCGGCAAAGACCGGGGTAGCACGACGTCCGTTGTTGACACCTATTATAGCATAATATTAATAGTCAACTAAACATGAAATAAGGGCATAAAATGAATATCGACATAAGTCTAGGGGTTTAACTAACATAATTCCACGAGCTTTGGTGATTTGTATATTTTTAGGGACTTAATGTATAAATGCAGAGAAGAATGGAGAAAGTTTCTGAATATACATCTCATACAAGGGCAAGACTTGACCGTGAAGTAACTCAATCCGAAAAGTGGACTAAAACACTCTAGAAGATACCGTAAGACACCGTAAGAGACGAGAGGCCGAGAGGAGACTCGACCGGCGGCCGCCAGTGGCATTTAGGGCGGCCGCCAGGCTACAAGAACCAATCCAAAATTTATCTTCGTAGGTCGGTTTGTAACCGACTTTGAGGTTGTATCTACACCGCTGCCAAGGTCGGTTTGATCCAAGGGCTATCGCTCATCGCCAAGGACTATATAAGCAGCCCCTGTGGTCGACCCCAAGGCTCATCTCTCTCATTATCTTTCATTAGTTATCTATAGAGCAAAAGTTAGGGGTTTCAATTAGAGGAGAGATCCTTCTAGTTGTCTAGTTGTCTAGTTCATCTAGTTCAACTAGTTCATCTAGTTGTAATTAGATCAAGGAGAGAGAAGAGGAGAGAGTTGAAGAGCCGGACTTGTCGGATCTTCATCAACATTGTAATCTTGCAAAGAACTAGTTCGCCTTCAACGAATCTCCGTGTTCTTCATTTATTAATTCTAAGCTCTCTATTTACCTTCATTCAACATTTACTTCTACTTTATTTATTAGATTCTCGCTTGCATCAAGTGCTCTAGTCTTTATAACGCTAGAGTAGTAATTATTAGATTAGGCGTGGTGCTTAGTCTAGTGGTTACCGAATTGCACCCAATCCCACGGATAGTTTGTGGTAGCCCTGTGTGGTGACAAATGACGGCCGACGTATTCCACCACGTTCGGATTGGTGTTTGTAGGACCGTGGTCGGAGCTTCCTAGCCCCTTCTCATCCCTTTAAAGGTGGCTAGTGTTCTCGATGTCCCATAATAAATAAATCTTGAAGCATCTTTGATTCCTAGATCTATTAGAGAAGCCTTAGAAACTTTCTCTCTCTCCCCACAAACCCATAATTATCCTTGGACGACTTATTATCTTGATTAGTGCACTTCACGTTCCCCGTGGAAATCGATACCTTGGAATACTCCCGTGAAAGCTACATCGTATCCGTGCGCTATGGGATTTTTCTCGTGTGCGTTAATTTATACCAACAAGCTTTTACTCGCGCCGTTTTGGGAACGAAGTCGTGTGCTAATCTCGAACCAAGTTCGCCCCTTTTATCTTTTTCTTTTTACCACTACCCTTTCCACATGGATTTCACTCTAATCTATAAATTCTTTTGCTCCAAAGGGCGACTTGTTGGAGCCACCACCATCATCGCACCCCATTCTTACAGATGGCTATGAGCTTAGCCCCTACTCTAATAGCCAAAGTGCAAGAGCAATCCTTCTCTTGTCGGGGTATTCCCGGCATGACACAAGAGACCATTAAATGGAAGTTATTTCCATTCTCCCTTAAGGGAAGAGCGAAAAAGTGGTATGCTCATTCCGTAAGAAGAAGTAAATGGAAATTGGGATGAACTTCTAGAAAAATTTTGTCGTGCTTTCTTTCCACTTTATAAAATTGTAGACCTTAGACTTGAAGTGCTTACATTCAAACAAAAAGAGAAGGAGACTCTAGGAGCGACACAGGCTAGATTCACAAGCCTTACCAATTCCGGCCCAAACCTTTCTCCGCCTCCATCGAGGAGCTCGTCATGCCGAGTCTCGGCGCCCTAGCCGCCCCTCCGAGGTCGCCGACCGCACTGGCCGATTGAGCTCAACACGGTTCCGGCAATACCGACCCATGGGGGAGGTCGACGCCACGACGGTCCGGGGGCTCGAGAAGCCCCCACTTTGACGGCACCGGCGCCTGAGGTCGGTTCCGGGTGGACAAAGAACCCTTGAAGGGGAAGATGTAGGATCCGATGGAAGCCTAGGGGGTGAATAGGTCACCCGCAAAATCGACTTGCTAAAACTTAAGCACGCCGCTGTCAAGACATAGAGGCGCTGCACCGCCTTGCCGATATGCACGGCACCGCAAAGAACCCGATGCATGCAGATGAGTAACCGAACCGAGGCCGACGGCCGCCAAAGCCGCTGGCGCGGCACCGCCGCGCCCCTCGAGCGGTACCGCCGCGGGATCACCGACGTAGGAGACCCGAGGTGAATCGGAGAGATGTAAAACTTGATTCTCATGATTCACACTTATTCCCGCACACACAAATACTTCATAGGAAACTAGCCAAATATGACAAACCCCTCAAAAAAGATAGATCGGGACAAAAACCCTATCTCACAAGATAAATATGTAAGAATGTAAAGAACACAAGTGACACAAGGATTTATCCCGTGGTTCACCGTCGCTACACAATGCCGGGTTACGCCCACGTTGTTGAGGTTGCCACACAAGGCTTAGCTTGCCCACCGGCTTGCTTTTTTTCCCTCGTTCACAAGTCTAGGGAGTTAACCCTAGAGATGTGGGGTAATGTATTGCCGCTTTGTGAGGTTACAAACCTCCCAAGGCTGCCACACGAAGGGGGCAAGCTCAAGGGCGACGCCTAGCCGCCTAGGAGCAAGCTCCAAGAGTAAAGAACCCTAGGGTTCCTAAGCAAAACGTGAACCAAATGCTCTTTGAGTGGGAGAAGAAGTAGATCCGGTCCTCCAATCGAAGTTTGCAACCAAGCTTCCTCAAAAAATCCCTGTGGGAAGTGAGAGATTGAGTGGGGAGCTCAAGGTGCTTCAATGGAGGTGAGAGAGAGAGCAAGAGGTGTGTTCCCGGTCGTCAGCTTGAGGAAGAAGAAGGAATGAGCTAGGTGACCGCTGTGGGAGGGGTAGAATAGGTATTTATACCCCACGAGCCCAACGGCCGAAGTTTAAGTGTGGCACGGCCGATCGATACGCACAGCCGCCAACCCGACAGAAGGGTGAAACCTTGAAGAAGGGTCTGGCCGGGTCGCTTGGAGTGATGATTTGTGTCCGATTTGAGTTTTAGAGCACTTGGTCCACAAAATTCGAGAATCCTAGGATCCCTCTTTTGATAGTACGGCATTTCCTAAACTCAAGATTCAAAATGTGAGATAATTTAAACGCCTTTGATCCGAAAACACCACCATCTAGCTTATTTGGTGCCTTTGGACCTCGTACATCAACTCCATATTTTATTCCCTACATGTCATCTTCAGAAAATCTCATTAGGCCCCTAATTCGTGATCATCAACGCCAAAACCCACTTAGAGCTTGATTGCACTTACAATCTCTCCTTTTTAGGTGATTGATGACAACCAAATTAGAGCTTACATAAGATGTAAAGTCAAACTTAGATTTCAAGACCAAGGATGTAGGAACCTCCCCTAAATATGTGAAAGAGTTTTGAATTCTCATTGTTGACATAAGAGGTCAATTTCACATAGTTAGGTGTGGTGAGGCCTCCCCTAAATGTGTGAGTGAGATTTGAATTCTCAATTTGACATGAAAGTCAAGTCACACATTTAGAAAGTGTCGGGCCTCCTCCTACACCCATGGTTGCCGTGGGGTGCTCAACAGGTGTCATAAAAAAAATATCCGTGATGTGTATGACAAAAAGAAACCGATCGTGAAGTACGTAGAGGTTGTCATGCTCAGACTGATGTGCGGCTGCATTGCCAGGCTAGGGCACGGCATCGCCGCTGCCAGGCACGGCACTACGCTTATCAAACGCATGAGAGCTGAAACAAAGTAACCACAAAGATACAAGACATGATATATAAACTAAACATGCAAGAGGTTAATTAAAAACTGAGTTTAGGCGTTCAACAGACCAAATCCGAAAATTAACAAGTCATAGGTGGCATTATTACATAAAATAGAGTTTCTCTCGAACTCACACCTAACAAGCTACTCTCAAGAGATCTAAACACTGAAGATCAGTTGCTTTGATCATCCTTCTCGAAACATCCAAGGCGTCGAAAAAAGTTTGACCCATCTCATTTCTTCTAATTTTCTCCCCCTTTGGCGTCAAGCACCAAAAAGATCATAGAAAAGAGAAGAAACAAAGCGGAGTCACTCCTCACTAGTGTCCTTGCGATCGAAGCGGTGTCCTCGCCCTCCTCCTCGAAATAGCAGCAGACGGCCTGCGGGAGCGGCAGTGGAGCGCCGAGCCGAACCTCGCTTTGAGAACGAGCCGAGCAAGTCGACAAGTCCTCGTCTGAGCCGCCGGTAGCCGACAACTCGAAGGTCATACCGAGGTGGTCTAGGGATAGAAGGAGGAACCGGGAGTCCTTGCTTCTCCCTCGACACTCTTGAAGGCCTCACCTCACCTCCCGCATCTCATAGGTCTGGGCGGAAGCGTATGCGCAATGCCCAAAGATGGCCTTGATCCATTTCTTCACCTTGGATCGAGACCCACTGTGTCTCCCCGGGCCTAGAGCTAGAGGGCTGCCCAAGTCCTCTCTACCACCTGAAGTGCCTCCCCGCAAAGGGTTCTCGCCACTAATCTTCCCTCCCTCCAAACCATGGGTCTTCTCAATGTTGTAGGTCGTGGTGGAAACAAATCCTTGGGATAGATCTTCCCCGTGACCCCCTCTCTCGTCATAAACATGAGGTAGGGAGCATATGGCAGTTCCTCCTAGCATCATCCATGGCATTTGCCGCCGCCTCCGGATGAACTTCCCAACATTGAATGTCTCATCATTCCCGAAATGAGCAAGAAGGTTTCCGCATACCCATTGATGTCCGAGGCTGCCCCATCCTTGGGGTCAATGGTGCATCTCGCAGAGATTGTTCATGACATAAAAGAAATCCTTCAGGCCCTTCCTCTTGCCATCAACATCCCTTGGCTTTGCCCGCCAGCCTCTCGATCACCTTGATGTCAACAGGATCAATCTCATGAATGTCCAGGAACCGCCTTTGTGATTAGCCCCAAAACCCCGCATCGACAAAATGTGACAAAGTCAACTCAGTAGTGCCTCTTGTCGGTCATCCAAAGGATTGTGTCGATTGCTTGTTCCAATGGTAAGTGGCATGAAACCCACTTCGAAATCTCCTCATTCCAATCATGCTTGAAGGACATGATGTCTGCCGCACCAAATCTCTCACAAGCCTCAATTGCCTCATTGAAGGCATCCTCCTCCTTCTCACCATCCTCTCAAAGTCTATGTAGTGCATAGTGGTGATCTTGCTCTTGGATGAGTGAAAGAGAACTGTCAAGTAGAAGTTTGAGTGAAAAGCCACCCAAAACCTCTCATCAATGCCTTCTGTCTGCTCATCATTGTAGACATTGTAGGCTCTTGCATCTGCCACTTCCCCTCGCCCCCGAGGTAGCTCACAACTGGAATGGGTGGATCATTTGCAGGGGCTGCCATCTCAAAGACACCTTCAACATGCCGCATGTAGCTGTTGTCAAACATAGAGAGGTGCTCGGGGGTGCCTTGGTCACCATCGGGCATAATGGTGTACCCATACTTTCGTTGTTGCTCCTCGGTGAGTCCAACGACCCACCGCCGCCGCCACCTGCTCCTCTGCTCATGCTCTTTACGCCACGACCTCTCTTTTCAACCACCTTGACCCTCATTTTCCTCTTGCCATGGGGATCACCTCCGTGATCCATCTATGCAATTTAAGGAATTGATCGTAAACCGATGTTGATAGAAAGTAAAATTGATCAAATATATGTGAGAGAAGGTTTGGAACATAAAACTGGGTAATTTGAGCAAGCCGTCGGGGGTGAATCTCCGGGGGGCTCGGCAGCACGCCACAGAGGTACGGCAGACCGCTGCGGATCATTTACGCAAGCCGCCGTGCAAATCACGCTGCACCGCCGCCGCCCCTTGCTCAAATCATCCGGTTTTATCTCGCCAAAGTCTTCTAACTCATCTACTTGACACGCCTTACACTTCTATTCCAATTTCGTAGACCTTTCTTGAAAAAAAAGTCAAGACTACTCATGGAGTTAAAGTTAGATATGAGCCATAGGAAATTTCTTCGATGTTTAGTGTCAATCGATTTCATGGTTTAGTTAATCGTGATTTGAGGGATATTTGCCGCTTTGAAGCGCCTAAGAACGGCAACGTTCTATTTGGGGCGGCATTGCCGCACCCTCCCCTAAATCACTTGAGTTGTTTTTTGAAACGAAAAATCACTTGAGTTGTGAAAACACGAAATCCATCAATTCTAAACATCAAAATCGATTTCCTAGGATTCATATATCACTTAGAAACATAAATCCATGAGAAATTTCTACGCATTGCATAGATCGGGCATAAACCCGTGAAGTTAGGGTTAGGTTTACCTTGAACTTGACTCGTGGAGTGAGAGGAGAAGAAGAGCAAGAGGCTCTGAGAGGGGAGCCGAGCCGACCGGGGACGAGCAGGGGATCCGTCGGGGGCGGCGGCGGCAAGCCGGGGGCGTCTTGGCCGCCGGAGCAGCAATGGCAAGGCAGGAGCGCCGTTTTGCCTTCACGCGAAAAGAGAGAGCGGGCGCGTGAGTAGTGTCGGGGCAAGGAGGAGAAAGAGAGGACCTGGTCGGGCCAGGGGTAGAAAAGGAAAGAGGAAAATTTGGCCCGGTATCGATTCGGATCCGACCGACGAGAAACCCTAAGTGCGGCACCGCCGCACGTAGGCACGGCATCATCGCCGGTGTGTGAACGCGCACCGCGCCTCCAACCAAGTGTCCCGAGTATATATTGCCACTTTTTGACTTATTTCTCCTCAAATTTGATCACGTAGACACCAAAATTCATTGCCGTGACAGATCATCAAAACAGAACTATGGCATTGAATTTCGGATTAGATTTTGAAAAATCCTTTTGAAACACAATATGAAAGTTTTCACAAACTTTTCCTATGTCAAACTAGTGTCTCAATCAAACTGCATGTGTGCTAGAATTCAAACCAAGTTACGAGAAATAGAGAATGTTTAGCTCACTACGCAAAGCACAAAAACCTTGACTCATCGAGAGGCTTGGTGAAGATATCGGCTAGTTGTTTTTCTAATTGCTCACATGGTGAATTGCGATATCTCCTTTGAGTTCGTGGTCTCTCAAGAAGTAATGACGGATGTCTATGTGTTTTGTTCTAGAGTGTGCTACCGGGTTATTTACGAGTTTGATGGCACTCTCGTTGTCACAAAGAAGAGGTATCTTTGTGAAATGACATCTCAATAATCCTTTAAGGTCCGCTTCATCCAAAGTAGTTGAGCACAAAGATGCACCTCTTTGCAACATACTTCGGCCTCACGGTGGAAAGGGCTACACAATTTTGCTTCTTAGAGCTCCAAGACACTAAGGACCGTGCAAGGAATTGACATGTCCCCCTCAAGTGCTTTTTCTATCTACTTTGCAACCTAAGCATAGTCGAATCCGAATAGCCAAGTAGATTGAACTTGGAACCCTTGGGATACCACAAGCCAAGGTTAGGAGTGAGGATTAAGTATCTCAAGATTCTCTTAATAGCCACATTGTGACATTCCTTTGGATTGGCTTGAAAACGAGCACACATACACACACTAAGCATTATGTCCGGCCTAGATGCACAAAGGTAAAGCAAAGATCCAATCATGGAGCGATATACCTTCATGTCCACTACCGGACCCTCCTCATCAAGATCAAGATGTCCATTGCTTGGCATTGAGTTTTGATTGGCTTTGCCTTAGCCATATCAAACTTCTTTAGCATGTCATGGGTGTACTTTGTTTGGCAAATGAATGTCCCTTCCTCCATTAGCTTGATCTTCTTGAGGCCTTATGTCACCTATAGCCAAATGCTTGATTGCCTCACAAGGTGGATCCTCCTTTCCTACAACACTTTGATCAACTTGCTCTACTTGAGAGCCATTAGATTCATCAAATGTCACATCTATAGTGATTTCAACCCTTCCGGAGGTTTGGTTGAAAACACGATAGGCATGCTCATTTGACCCATAACCAAGAAGAAAACATTCATCAACATTAGGTGCAAACTTAGAGGTTCGGGGCCTTTTGTTCAGAATGAAACACTTGCACCCAAACACCCTAAAGTATGACACCTTAGGCTTGTTACCTCTTAAGAGCTCATATGAAGTCTTCTTGAGTTTCTTGTGTAGGTAGAGACGGTTGATGGCATGACAAAGCGGTATTGATGGCTTCACACCAAAAGATGTCCAAGTCTTGTACTCATCAAGCATTGTCCTTGCCATCTCTATGAGTGTTCGATTCTTCCTCTCTACTACACCCATTTTGTTGAGGGGTATATGCAAATTGAAAACTCATGCTTGATGCCCTCTTCATCAAGATACTCTTCAACTTGGTGTTCTTGAATTCGGGTCCCATTGTCACTTCTTACTTTCTTGACAAGTAGACCAAATTCTCTTTATGCCCTCTTGATGAAGGTTTTCACCTTCTCTTGTACCCGACACTTATCAAAGACAAAGAAAACCCAAGTGAAGCGGGGTAGTCATCAACAATAACAAGTCCATATTTGTTACCCCGATACTAAGGTAGGCCACCGGTCCAAAGAGATCCATGTGTATCAACTCCAATGGTTGAGTAGTGGTCATCACACTCTTTGGTGGGTGAGGTGCACCTACTTGCTTTCCCGCTTGTCAAGGTCCACATATCCCTGCCTTTGTCAAAATCAACATTTGTTAGTCCAATGATGTGGTTGTCTTTCTCTTGGTTTGGCCAAATTCCTCATGCCAACATGTGCTAGACGGGCGATGCCATAACCAACATGCTAGATTTTGCCATTAGACGTGTCTCAAGCTTAGCCTCACTTTTGTTGAAATCAACTATGTAAAGCTTATTTTTGAGTTTGCCTCAGAAGACAATAGAGGAATCCTTCCTACGAAAGACTTCCACACCAACATCCGTAAAGAGACAATTGTAGCCTTTCTCACATAATTGTGAAACCGACAACCAGATTGTATCCCAACGAATCAACATGCAAGACATCCGAAATATTATGATCGGGGAGTGATAGCAACTTTACCAAGACCGATCACACTTACATCATCATTTCCAAACCTTATGTTGTTCCTCTCATCGTTGGTTTGGGAATATGATAAAAACATACTCCTTTCTCCAGGCCATATGATTTGTACAAATTTGCCAAGCACCCAACTTGACCCACCGGAGGAGTATGCCTGCAAAACAAGTTTAGTTCACAAGTTCAGGTCCCCTAAGATTCTTGGGACCTTTACCTTAGTCACAAGAACTTTGGGAACCCATATAGAGGAGTTGCAATAGAGTTTTCTTTTTCCTGCCCATGTACTTTGCATACACCTCCCCTTGCTGTTTGTTTTCACCTCAAAGCAAGGATTGGAGTCCAACTTGCTTGCTTTTGCCTTTGATTGATAGGAGTGGCCTCTTGGAACAGCCTGCACAAGATTCTCGACTTCCGGACCTTCTTCACAGCCTTTTGGACCATCTTCTTGGGTCTATTCTGAAATTTGAGGCGAGTAGGTGACCTTCCCTTTTCTTGGGGGGCACGCGATCGCCCGCCCGTCCCTGCGGCACTACCGCGTGTAGCGCATAAAGATGACTCGGGTTGACTTGTGTCCAACGCTCTGCGGGTCTCTCTCAGCCTCCACCGCGGCCTTTGCTCAAGAATTTGACACATTCAACACTATTGATCCGCTTTTGACCATTGGTTTTGTTTCCATGCTTGTGTCCAAGTCCATCCTTGATTCTTGGATTTCTCCCATCAATGTAGTTGGGCTTCTTTGGAGCCTCAACCTTGTTGCTCACAAATGCTTGACAGTTTCACTTTTCTTCTTTACCAAAGCAAAGAGCCTAGTGATCTCTTTCTCCATTGCTTTCATGTTGGCAAGGTTAGTGGCATAAGCATTCATATCAACATTATAGCATTTACCACAACCTTGACTAGTGGAGGGAGTAGAGGTATCCTTTGTAGCTAGGAGCTGTGAGTTGCTCTCCCAAAGAATGCTATGTTTGGTTTCAAGCTCTTTGTGCTTGTCTTGCAAGTCACAATATTTTTCATTAAGGGCAACCATAGCCTTCTTTGTAAGAGCATGGTCTCCTTGCTCATTAGCTAGGCTCTTTTGCAAGGAGGCCACCTCATTTCTCTCAGCTACAAGAGCATCCTTGTTATCAACATAGAGCTTTTCAAGTCGATCAAGTTGACTATCTCTAGTTGCTAACTCCGCTTGGGTACTCTCTAAATCCGCCATTAGTTGAGCAAGAAAGCCTCTAGTTTTGGGATCTAGATTCTTGGTGAGTCTAACATATTCCTCATCATCACTAGATTCACTATCATCACTAGAGCTTTCACTAAGATCACTAGATTCATCACTAAGAGAGGGAGAAGGTTTGGGTGTGAGTTTTACCTTCCCATGCTTGGCCATAAGACAAACATGAGTGGAGTCATCTTCTTCCTCATCCTCATCATCGGTCATGTTGTTGAAGAGCTTAGGTGTAGAGGTCTCTTGCATAGCAAACGTTGCAACATGGACTTCCTCTTCACTTGTCTCTTTAGTTGAGTCCCACTCATGGCCGATGTGAGCTTCACCCATATTTCTTCCCTTTCTCTTGTAGTCTTGCTTCTTGTCTTTGCCATTGTCCTTCTTGTACTTGTTGTTCTTGTTCTCATAAGGACAATCGACAACAAAAAATGCTCTGGTCAGTCTTTGCCACGCTTAAAGCATGTCCTCTTTTTCTTGTTTGGGAACCTTCGTTTGCACCATCTTGTAGCCATTTGCCTTCATCCCCTTCCCATACTTCTTCATGAATAGGGCCATGTCATCAATCTTCTTGTAATCAGCCCCATCATCTTCATCATCACTAGAGGAAGAGGTTGCATCAATGTTTTCTTGCATCTTCTTCACTTCTTTGTCTTGACTTGTAGATGCTTGCTTGCTGCCCTTGACCTTGTTGGAGGAGCTTGGCTTGCTTGTCTTGGTTGCCTTGAGAGCCACATCCTTGATCTTGATGCCTTCAAGCTTTGCTTGCAACTCTCCAAGCTTTCTTCTCTCATTTGCTTCCTCTCTTTGCATGTCATGAGTGAGCAGCCTTCCAAGGACATCATTAGGAGTGAACTCTTCAAACTTCTTCTTGTCACGGATCAAAGTGACCACTATGTCATTTCTAGGTGTATATGCTTCAAGCATAATCTTGACAACGGTGTGGTCATCTAGATCCTCATCTCCAAACCCTCTAATCTTGCCAACTAGCACCATCAACCGATCAAACATTTCTTGTGCCCCTTCTCCATCAAGGATCACAAACCGATTGAGCTTTGCCTTCAACAAGTCAATCTTGGCTTTTCTCACTTTGTCTACACCTTCATGTGCAAGTACTAGAGTGTCCCAAATCTTCTTTGCTTCATTGACATTCATCACCCTATTGTACTCATTGCCTTCTAGAGCACTAAGAAGGATGCTTGTGGCTTGACCATTGATGTGGGCAAAATGCTAGCTCTTCATTTGTTGGTTCCTTAGGGTTCACCGGTGGCTGAAATCCACCGCACACAACCTCCCAAAGACCGGGTGAAGGGCGCTAAGATAGGCTCATCAAGTGCTTCCACTTGGCATAGTTGGTCCCATCAAAACGGGCAACTTTCCCGTGGGCACATTGATGAAAGACTTCTTATCGCGGTTAGTCAAATAAGAAGAATAGTTGAAGGATATGGCGGCGAAACTTGTTGTTGTTGACGCTGCCCTCATCCTTCTTCTTTTCTTTCTTCTTCTTCTTGTTGTAGGAGATGTCATCATCTCCATCGTCGAGCTACTTGATAGCTCACTTGACTCCGCTTCTTCTTCTTGTCTTTGCTTTTCTCTCTCGCTGCCCTTCTAGCAGCCCTTGCCTCACGAATCATTCTTCTTTGTTCTCTTCTTTGAAGCTTCTACGAGCTTGATGCTAGCTTGCTCTTCTAGCTTCTTCTTTTCTCGTTCTTGTCTTCTTGCGGTTCATCTTGCTTCCCTTGCGGCTCTTCTCTCGGGATCGGTACCATCACCCTTGAGGGTGCTCGCTAGCCGCACCGAGAGAGAGCTCGCCGGCCGCTAGCCTCCACATCCTCCACGGGGATGGTAGGCTTGCCTCCTCTTCTCGATCCCTCCGGGCTGCTTCATACTTCACGCGGTGAAGCGTATACGAAAGTATCCTAGCTCCGATACCACTTGTAGGATCCGATGAAAGCCTAGAGGGGGGTGAATAGGTCGACCGCAAAAATCGACCGCAAAACTTAAGCACGCCGGTCGGTCTGAGGCGCGCGGCACCGCCGCAGATATGCATGGCACCGCCGCAAAAACCTACCGCATGCAGACGTAGAGTAATCGAAACCAAGGCCGGACGGCTATCAAAGCTGCCAAGCTGGCGGCACCGCCAAGGCCCCCGAAGCGGCACCGCCAGCGGATCACCCGACGAGGTGACTCCGAGGTGAATCTGAGAGATGTAAACTTGATTCTCGTGATTCACACTTGTTCCTCGCACACAAAATACTTCACGTAAAACTAGCCAAATATGACGTAACCCCCTCAAGAACAAGATAGATCGGGACGAAACCCTATCTCACAAGATAAATATGTAAGAATGTAAAGAACACAAGTGACACAAGGATTTATCCCGTGGTTCACCGCCGCCACACAGCCGGGTTACGCCCACGTTGTTGAGGTTGCCACACAAGGCTTAGCTTGCCCACCGCTTGCTTTTTTTCCTCGCTCACAAGTCTAGGGAGTTAACCCTAGAGATGTGGGGTAATGTGTATTGTCTGTTTGTGTGAGGTTACAAACCTCCCAAGGCTGCCACACGAAGGGGGCAAGCTCAAGGGCGACGCCTAGCCGCTTTAGGAGCAAGCTCCAAGAGTAAAGAACCCTAGGGTTCCTACCAAACGTGAACCAAATGCTCTTTTGAGTGGGGAAGAAGTAGATTCGGTCTCCAATCGAAATTTGCACTGTTTCCCTCAAAAATCCCCTCGGTGGGAAGTAAGAGATTGAGTGGGGAGCTCAAGGTGCTTCAATGGAGGTGAGAGAGAGAGCAAGAGGTGTGTTCCCCGTCGTCTCGCCGAGGAAGAAGAAGGAATGAGCCAGGTGACCGTTGTGGGATGGGTAGAATAGGTATTTATACCCCACGAGCCCAACGGTCGAAGTTTAAGTGTGGCACCGCCAAGATCGAGATATGCGGCATCGCCCGCGTAGGCGCGGCACCGCCACACCAATGCGCCGCATCGCCGCCAACCCGACAGCCAGGCGTGGGTGAAACCTTGAAGAAGTGCCGGCCGGTCGCTTGGAGTGATGATTTGTGTCCGATTTGAGTTTTAGAGCACTTGGTCCACAGTGTATCCGAGAATCCTAGGATCCTCTTGATAGTAATGGCATTTCCTAAACTCAAGATTCAAAATGTGAAATAATTTAAACGCCTTGATCCTAAACACCACCATCTAGCTTATTTGGTGCCTTTGGACCTCGTACATCAACTCCATATTTTATTCCCCGCATGTCATCTTCGTAAATCTCATTAGTCCCCTAATTCGTGGTCATCAACGCCAAAACTCACTTAGAGCTTGATTGCACTTACGAGGAAGAGCGCCATCATCTTCGAGCCCGTCGTAGCACCCGCCATCGCCGATGCCGAGCTTGTCGCCGGGCTCGCCGCCATCGCTCCCGAAGCTCGCCAACACCTCGCCCGAGCTCATGGGCAACGAAGCTCAACGACGATGGCATCGCCGAGCTCACCATCACCGGCTCGAGCCCGTGCCAACCGAAGCTCGGCACGTCCGCCTCGCGCTTTCTCGGGATACGCCGCCCCGAACATGGTCGAGGTCAATATATACGGCCAACCATTGTACTCTTACATCGACACGAGGAGGTCCGGGCTTACCGCGAGCTACCCTTTCTTCTTCTCGCGCTCGGCTGCTCCACGGCCCCGAGCCGTCCTTGACCGGGCGCCCGCCTTCGTCGGGGCCGCCACCGGCGCCGGCTTGAGGGCCGGAAGCGGCGCCGCCCGCCGATGGCGCCACCGGGAGCGCTGAGCTCACAAAGCCCCGACGAGGTCCCGACCCCTTCGATGCAGGCGTCGCCGACGCCGAGGGCGCCCCCTGTAGCCCGACGCCCTTCTACCTCCCGACCGCCGCCGCCGCGCGCCGGGACGAACCCGCCCCCTCGTTCCGGATGGGGCCCGCCGGATGTTGGCGGCGCCGCATCGGCCTCTCTCGAAGAGGGGGGATAGGAGCCGGCGGACTCCACCACGCGACCTGCGTAGCTCGGGCTCGTCATGAGCTCGAGACGGAGGAACGAACAAGACGATGCCACGAGCACTTACCAACTAGCGCGGCCTCCCGATTGGGGAGGATCCCGGGAGCTCCCGGCACCTCTCCCCCGTCTTCGTCACACTTCATCCACCACTCCACCCGGTCAACGGTGAGCCCAGGAGCGGTCGCCGTCCCCACGAACGGAGCGTCCCTCCTCCTTCATCTCCCAGATCCGGAGCTCGGGCGCCGAAGAGGCACCACGGCCTTGAGAGCCAGGCCCCTCGATGATGTGGTTCACCGTCGGCCGGCGTCCCCCGAGCGCCTTTATCTTGCTCACCGCCCTGTTCCACCTCTCCCGAGACGTGGTCGTGCGGTCCCTCGCGCCACGGCTTGAGACTTTCCCGGGGTGGCGAAGGTGCGGCCGGGAACCGGGGGAGGATGGGAGAGGTCGTTCTGAGATAGAACCACTCCTCCCTCCACCCGGTTACGGACGGAAGTCGCCCCTCGGAACGACTTTGCGGACCTTCCCTCCGCGCACCGGATCGTCATGCGGGCAATCGGGGGGCGGCCGCCCCCCTTGCCCTCGGGGGCTGGATCTTCGCAGATGAAGTGTCCGAAGAGCTCCCGCTTGGGAGGGATCCCCGACCACCCTCGCAGAGCATGCCAAGACGGAGAAGAGCAGCATCCCCCATTCGGCGTCAGGCCGGAGCTCGACGCCCCGCACGAGATGAGCCCTCGAAAAATCGTCGGCAGGCACGCCGAGCCCGCCCTCGTGGAAGGCCACGAACGAGACGACGTAGCCCGGCGGTGGATCGGGAGTCGCGTGGGACGCCGGTGGGATGATCCACTCCTCCCGCCGCCCACGAAAACGGAAGCCCACCGATGAGGCCGCATCTCTCTATCGGCGCCTCGGCCACCGCCGACGGCAGCCAAGAGCCCCATCTCGCAACCTCTAAGGCATCACGGGCGGCGAAGCGGGAAGCGGGGAATTGATCTACGAGCAAGCAAGCGGCGCGATCGACTCTCTACGGAAGGAGGCGAGAAGTGGGAAGGTGAATCCGCTCTCCTATCTCCTCGGCTATTTATAGAGGTCCAAAGACGACGGGGCGCCGAGATGAAAACCGCCGGAGGGCCCGCTCGGCGTCACATCCGCCGCCACCTGACGCCGCGAGATCGACGCGTGTCTAACACCGGCGTAGCGAAACGGCCGCCCGAAAAACAGTAACGGTAAAAAATCCCCAACGGTAAGATCCCAACGGCTACTTTTACCGCGGGTGAAAATCCAAGAGCTCAACGCAACGGTCAAGTCGCCGAGGCTCAAAAGCGGCGAGCTCGAAACGCGAGCTCCCGACTCGGGGTTGAAGGCCGGCCACCGAGAGCTCGAGAGCCGCCCGAGACACCACGAGCGAGGCGCCTTGCGGCGGCATCGACGGCCCACGCCTTGAAGCCCTCGAAGGGCCTCGGGTGCTTTGTTCGCAGGCGTCCGGTCACCGAGGGCCACGATCGATTCGAGCTGACCTCACCGGTGAGGAAGCGCCTCCCTAGCGGCGAGAAGGCGGCACCACGCACTTGACGGTGCCGGGCGACGTCAAGGTGGACGAGATGGCCGGCGAGGTGCGGGCGCCGCTGGCGTTGGACGGATGGGTCGGCGGTGGCGGTGACCTCGCCGGGCGGCGAGAAGGTTATTGGGCTCCCGTTTTTCGTGCCTGGGCCCCAGCCGGCGCCCGCTGGCGTCAGCGTCGCGTCCGCCTCGGCCTCCGGTCGAGGGTCGCGCCCCGGGCGGGCGCCATGGGGATCCTTTGGGGTCCTCGTCCGACGAGCGGTTGGACGGCCCCGCCTCCTCACGCGGAAGACCCGCGGCCATGGGGGAGGGGATGGCCGCGCCGGGCCCGGGAACCGTGCGTGTCGGCCGCGGAGAAGACCGGCATGGAGAGCCGCCGGCGCAGCGCCCCCGCCCGTGGCTCGACGCGCCCACCGGCCGGCGAATGCAAGAAGAAGAAGAAGACCGGCCCCGCATCCTCGACGGGCCTCCTCCCCCCGGGATCTCCTCCTCCCTCACCACACCGGCCCCGGCATCCTCGACGCCCAGCCATGGCGGCGGCGTGATCTGCCGAAGAAAGAATGGGAGGGAGAGGGAATAAGGAAACGGTGTATGACATGTGGGCTCCATCACGGGGTAAATTTACCAAATCGAGGTGGTGATCCTATCAAAAACAAACCAAATTTAACCAAACACTCTAATCCCATGACCGGCTACACCGGGTCCACCAAAACAAAAACAACCAAACACACCCATTGTGGCTAGATTTAGCTTGGCTATAATGAGCTCTCGCTAGATTGGGATAGCCGGGCTACATTAGGGCGTGACAACCAAACACACCCCTCTATCTCTCTCGCAAACAATTAGTTTTATGCATCCGTCATGCATATGCAACAATTATTTTTATGTTCTCGAAGACGTCAAGTAGAAGCATCGATGCCTGTGCAAAAGTTTCAAAGACCGCATTGCGAATGTGATGTTGACTCAAAAGGCTATAAGGTAAAACGTGGTTCCAAGAATCGCGGGCGGAGTCTAACATCCTCACATTTAATTGGATCGTAGCAAGAGGAACGTTTGTGTTTTCTCGTGAATGTTTGTTGCACACCGGGCCTTGTTTAGATTGCTAAAATTTCTAACCTTTTGTCCTCAGTAGCACATTGTAGCACGTTTCGCTTTGTTTCGATAAATATTATCCTACCATGGAGTAGCTAGGCTCAAAAGAATCGCCTCCCAATGTACCTCTAAACTATAATTAGTTATTTTTTTCTATCTACATTTCATACTCCAAACATATGTCTTTTGGTGTATTAAATGTGATGTGATGGAGAGAGTGGCTCAAAAAGAATCGTCTCACAATGTACATCTATGGGGGATCGATATTTGGGACACCCATAAGCAAGCACCCAACTCATTGTCAAACGAACCAAAGCGACTCCCGACCTCGACTACACGAGAAACGTGGCAAGGCAAGGCGCCCCCACCACGGCGCACGAAGTCTTCACCATCGAGCTCTCTCAGAACGAGGCGAGCCTCCGCCTGCTCGAGCTCCCGCACACGAGCTCTCTAGACGAGATCCCTCTTTCCGGGCCGTTCGAGCTCTCCCGATGACGAGCTCTCCGAGTCCTCATCGCGCCGACCTCACCCGAAGACCTCTTTCCGCCGCTCGAGCTCCCACGCGGCGAGCCCTACGACGACGACCGCGAGAGCTCATCCGCCTTCCTTCTCGAAGCCCGGTGCGGGAGTTGGTCAACTACTCTCCGACAGGCTCAACAACTCTCGGCGACCAGCGCAGCCACGCTGAGCTACGGTGAAAGAGCAATAACGTCGGGTGGTGATCACCTCCTCATGCCCCGTCGACTCCAACCAATCCGCTCGCATATGGTACGTGCGTGGGTACACCCTCCCCATCCACGGTATGGGCGCCCCATACCGAAGACGATTCCAACTACGATTGGAGACGGCGACGCCCGACCACCGCCCAAACCACGATTCCCGCCGCGTCGACCGGCGACCAATTTCGACACCGGGTGCTCCAGAGCTCGAAGGGAGCTCGCTCGCGTAGTGAGCTCGTCTGCGAGCTCTTTCCCCGCACCTATCACCCCGTACATGTATTTTTCGTTTCTTGGTCTTCAACCCGAGGGGAGCTCATGTGCCCGCCCCTTGCGACTATAAAAGGGGAGGCCGACCACCGGGTTGAGGAAGGTTGAATCCCCAAATTCATAGCATCCACTCACACATTCACTTTCGATATTGGCACTTGCCTCAATCACGAGACTTGGGGAGCCCTCTCCCTCTCTTGATTTGCTTGTACGCCTCGCCATTTGGCGTTTGAGCTCGGATAGTGATCACTTTGGACTAGGGAGCACGATTTGCCCCGAACCAAGATAAAATCTTGTGTCATTGTCTCTAGAGCTAGGCCATCTGAGCACGCATTAGCCGCTATTCTTATGTGGACGGTGGTATTAAACCACCACAACATCTAAACTGTGTAATTAGTTATTTTTTTCTATCTACATTTTTATACTCCAAACATATGTCTTTTGGTGTATTAAATGTGATGTGATGGAGAGAGAGTGGGAAAAAAGTTAGAAATTTTAGCAATCTAAACAAGGCCTGGGTCACTAGTAAAAGCTAAAATGAAACCCAACATCAAGGGGACGCATGATTATTCGTTAAGAAGAAAATATGCACCTACAATTAAGTTGCAGAATACTGGACGAGTTCATTAACATATTTCCCCAACCAGATAAGGGAAAGCTGATTTCCCGTAGAAGCTAATGTTTGGGATGGACGAGTCCTGATGAAATATTGGATAAAGTGACGCAGTTCTCTGGCCTCGCTTGTCCGATATGATGCGAGGCCAACAGTTTAACGGACACTTCATTCTTTCTATCAGTTCACTGCAAAGGCGAAGCACCAATGTCCGTTAAGCAAATTGCTCCAACATCATCCCCAATGCAAATCAGTTAAACAAGACGCATACAGAAAATTCAGACAAGCCAGTGGGCCAACGGCCAAGCATCCGATGGCAACAGACACGCAATTATTGCCACTCAACTGCTCATTCTCACGGCGCGACTGGGTGGCCCTTAGCCTTGAGGAAGTCGAGGAGGAGCTCGTTGACCTGCTCCGGGAGCTGCTCCTGCACGAAGTGGCCCCCTCCGGGACGTAGGTGATCTTGAGGTCCGGCATGAAGTTGTCCATGGCGCCGCTGCGCACGGCGGTCTCGAACCCCGGGAACTTGAAGCAGTAGTCCTTCTCCCCCATCACCATGAGCACCGGCACCTGGAACTTGGCGTCCAGCCGGGTCCGCATCCTGTGCAAAGACCTGCCCAATCCACGAAACCAATTCAACCTGCTGCAGCTGGCATGGAGTTTCTCGTAGCGCGATGAGCCGATGACAGACACAACTGCTCTCACCTGTAGGGCATCTGGAGTGGGTAGCGGAAGCCGGACTTCTCGTAGAGCTTGGCGTAGACGTCAAGGTCCTCCTCCGTGAACCACCTGGGAGGGGCGTGGACAGGTCGGCCAGGTCCATGATCTCCTGCCCTTCCTTGGCAATCGGGATGTCGGCGCCGGAGAAGAGCACGTAGACGGTGCGCACCACCCGCCTCACGTCGTACCGGCCGAAGTCAGCCTCCGCCCTGCCAGGCTCCTGCAGAGGAACGGACCGATCGATGATGATGACCAGAACGGCCCAGAAATCGGAGATGTCAGAGTTGATGGCACGTACACCCCAGCGCAGGATGTAGAAGCCCTCGGGCATGGTGTCGTGGAAGGAGAAGGGAACGGGGCTGAAGGGGATGCCGAGGCACACCACGCCGCAGGTGCGGTCCGGGTGCTGCAGCGCGAAATCGTACGCCGGCACGGCGCCGAAGTCCTTGCCCACCAAGAACGCCTGCGGGCACGCATCCATCGATCAGTCGATCGGTCCGGTCACTGCAAATACTTGATCTCCCATGTGTTTCTTACCTTTGGGACCGAGAGCGCGTCGAGGATGGAGAGCACGTCGGCGACGAGGTCGTCCCAGACCCACGAGTCCTCCTCGTTCTCCGGCGGCTGGTCGGACAGGCCGTAGCCGCGGCAGTCCGGCGCGATGGCGCGGTACCCGGCCGCGGCCGCGGCCAGCATCTGGTGGCGCCACGAGTACCATATCTCCGGGAAGCCGTGCAGGAACACCACCGTGCCCAGCTCACCTTTTGCCTACCTGTGCGACGTGGAGGTTGAGGCCGCGGATGGGGAGGTGGGTGTGCTCGATCTCCTGGTTCGCCATTGATGCTTCGCCTGCTTGCTCAGCTCCTCGATGCCGGACAGTGGGCGAGATGCTTCAGCTTATACTAGGCTACCTGATATGATATGCCCACTTGTCTCCCTCTGTACGGGGCTGGTGACTACCTTGCCCACTTGTCTCCCTCTGTACTGTACGGGGCTTGTCCTGAAACAGACGCGTGATTAACTATTTTTTAAAAAGAATACATGATTAACTATTTGGCTGTCAGTCCCTCGTGCTGGATAATGTAGTATTTTGTTTCGTTTGTTAGTTAAGAAATTTCTATCACCTGATTGCTCTGATTCTCGACTCCACTCTCCACATGGGAAGACTTTCTCATTTAATGGCAAAATATTTGCCAAAAAGTACCGCTCTAACTCCCTCAGAAGACTCACTCAGAAGACTTTCGTTTTGTATTTGGTAAACATTGTCCAATCATAGACTAACTAGACTCAAAAACTCAAAAGATTCGTCTCGTGATTTACAAAAAACCGTGTAATTAGTTATTTTTTTACCTACATTTATTGCTCCGCAACATGCTTTTTGGTGTATTTAATGTGATGTGATGGAAAAGAGTCTAAAAATTTGCAAGTTTTTAGCAAAAAACTTTAGCCATCTAAACAAGGCCTGGTTTTTTCATTGAAGAAATCTCTTCCGATCCCTCGCTTGCTGACCATCTTGTTTCAGAATCACATGGGAAGCATCACAGTAGTGATCATTTTGTTTCAGAATCACATGTTCTCATCTTATCCAACGGATCTATCGGCAGGCACAGGCAGATCATGAAACCCTTTTAATGTTCTCATCTTATCCAACGGATCTATCGGCAGGCACAGGCAGATCATGAAACCCTTTAGCCGCCCTCTCTACTGCTGAGCATGAGAGCATGCAAGTGAGGCAACACCCTGCACATGAAAAGACTGTGAATCACCTAACATTTAGTCTCGGCTAGCAAAATGTGAATCCTTCGTGTTGATTCCTTGCGCAAGTATTGTGGTAACAGAATTTGTTTATTCATTCATACCACATCTAGATCCTACTGGTGTCACCAACGAATAAAGAATATAGTTTCAATCAATCGGCGGTACTGTGGTACCAGTCCAGAAGCGCGCTACAGTCCTAACTTTACATGAGCTAACTGATTTTGGTCGATTGACTAGTGTTCTACGAGAGAATAAGCTAAAATAAACCTAAGCAAGCCGGCTGAACTGTGCAATGTTGCAGTACTACATACGAAACTACATGTTTATCCGGACGTAGATGTTTTTTATATTACAGATAGATAGTTATTGGACTGATGTCTATGGGTACAGGGAGCTGCTTGGAGACATGTCTAGGATGGATGGGTGGTAAACATTTCCAGTAGAATCTGTATTCATCATCTGCAGCTTCACAATGGCCCGCTCAACTTCATTTACTATTTGATCAACAGCTTCTAAACCTTTAGCAGAAGATAATGAACGTTTCTGAGCAACTCGATCAAATCATTCTCTGAGGCTGTCGATCTCCATTAGCAGCTACCTGAATATGACCAAAAACAACATGTAATCAATTATTTCATTGAGAAAATCACCTTCAGCCCCGTTCCCTTTCCACCTAATTCGAGCAATGGTCTTAAGGTTGGCAAGGCAAGAAATGGTAACAAAGGCTACTGCCTACGTGACCTGTAGCTATCAAATACACCCTTTCCACCTAATTCGAAAAAACTTGACCTACAGTAGATATGATGTATGCCCCGACCTTCATGCAGCGCTTTTACCTCAATGAGATACAGCCCGGCAGAGACCATCATCATTCATTTCCCTGAACACCCCCCCCACAAAAACCCTCACTGCAACCTCTTTCTTCTACACCCTTCACTGCTTTGGCAAAGTTTCAGGGACAAACCCAGGATTGCAGGAAAGCCTTATCGCCTAGTGAACAACACCTTGAATAGTAATAAGCACCAATCGATTCCTAAGATGGCCAAATAAACAAGTTGTAACAGAAATAAATTCCAAACAATTATATGATTAGTTGTGAACCCAGCGCAGTACTTAATAGCATGGGACTAGATAATCACCGAACAACTAGCAAGCCATTGCATGCATAACTTTCTAAAACAGAATCAATACTGAACTTTCAAGACAGAAAACACCTGGTAATTTTGGTGTTACTTATTTCTTCCATAACTACCAATACATCAAAAGCTTAACTTACGGCATGAAAGAACCTTGCCTCTCACATTCCATGATATGTGAACATGGACATGGGGCGCTGGCCCATTCCACATAAGAACAACACATGTGAAAGATACACACGCTCCATGAGACATCGTGCATGTGGTTTGAATGAGCTAATTACCGGAACACAATGCATAATTCCATGCAACCACTGCAAGGTTTATCCCGCTGTGGATCAACATCCCAAACGCAAGCAGAGGCAGTGCCACGAGCCTAGCATATCATCATCAGGAATCAACTAAGGTTCATTTCATCAGGTACCTAACCATAATCAGTGTGTAGAGGCAGGAACCAACAACCAGTAAGGATAACCAGCCAGGCCACAGATTTGCACTCCAAGCATCATGGCAGCATAGGCCACCGATGCACCGCCTGACACTTGCCGGTCGGGTGACAGGTTCAAGTGACAAAATGCACCTTCCTACTCCGCATGGACTGAACCCTAGACATATAGAGGAGGGCACACAAGTTGAGCTACCAGCAGCGGCAATCTAACGCAGATAGTGACCATTACCCCACCTACACATGGTGCGTTTGGCATCCGGATCAAGCAGCTCAGGCTGAGATTTGCAAATTGGAGAGGACAAAAGGATTCTAAAGGTCAGGGCGTACCGTTCGGTGCGATCACATCAGATAATGAGCATCCCCGTAGTATCTGTTGATGCTTGCGGAGACTGCAGAGAACAACAGGTACAAATTTAAATCTATTCAGTTATGCTTTAACTGAGGAATGCTTAACAGCAGCACTGCATACCTTTTCATTGTTTACATCAGGCGTGTCTACGGTCTTCACAGGATAAAATTTGTAAAATTTGATATTCTCGAATGCCTCTTTCATCGTAGGATCCATACCATCAATAGCTTTCCTCCAAGCTTCTTCAGCATCTTCTTTAGCCTACATAAGTTTGTGGAAACATTGAATACTAATGCAACAAATATCTGGTGAATAAAATAAATAGTTCCCATGATTGTAAACCTGTTTAAACTCTCTCTTCCTTTTTCTAACCTCCTTCTTCAGGAACTCCTATCAAATAAATGTGGCAGCAAAACTGTAAGTTTAAGACACAAATGTAACCAATTCCTGATGATTAGCTTAGCCACAAAATAAATGCAGTACCTTCAATTTTTCTTTCTCACCCACTGGCATACCATCTTCAACCATCCGATCTGCAAATTCCTGCATTGCAAGGAAAAATTGAAGCCATGCACTTTTATGGGTATCAACTCTAGCATATTGAGCGGAATAAAAACATTTCAACACAAACCTCGTAATCATCCGTTTCCCAGTTAAACTCATCTACTATCTGCAGCAAGCAGCATAAAGTAAACACGGTGATTCATGACACCAATCTACAGCTAGGTTTGGACCGATTAGGTAATACTCCTCACTGAAATAAATAAGGAATCTTACCGGGGGTTCTAGAGGATATATGAAATTGATAACTGTGTCGTTTTTTACTTCAGGAGGTTCCAGTGGCTTATAATCTGCAGATATAATGTACAAGGTTAATTTCAAGCCGTAAACAACACAACAATCAGCCAACTAAGTAGAGACTAGAGACTTCATAAGACACTATGTTTCTACGTGGCCACGTTATTGAACTGCCATTCCAATGAATTAACTGACATAAAGTTGCATTGTGGCCATTTAGCTAAAATATAGTTGCAGCATCACAGAATATTATGCACAAAGTCAATTAAGCTTACAAGGCATGCAATAGTCAAACTTCTTGACTCTCTCAATTTTGAGATGCTTCAGTGCAGACCTACAAAACATATAAACCAGAGATTTTATAACTTGAACTACTGGTAACAAGAGTGCTTGAAAATATTAACACAACAATAGATGAGCACAAATACGCGTGTAGACAAATACACAGAAATAAAAAATATAAATAAATCCTATAAAGAATGAAAATCCAGAACCATAAATTTGTATTACTAACCTTAAGCTGCGTGCATCCGAGAGTGAATATTTTTGTTTCCAAACTGTCAATCCTGCTAAGCCTAGAGACAAAGCAAAGGCAAAGTTAGAAAAATAAGTTGCAATGACTTAGGAGAAAAGGTACACATATATATAATGAAAACAGCAACCAGCAAATATCGCTCAACATGATAATACAGAAGTACCTGTCCTCAAGGGGGACATAAGGCACCCATGCCATCTTCATAGCCTTCATTGGCTCTATTTCCTCTTTTTCCCTTTGGACAGAGGTTATCCCAAGTTTATCTGAAGGAGGGAAAGGACAGTCTACCTGCAAAATTAAATTGAAGTGTAACATGAGTCCCACCACCAGATAGATAGCAAAACATTTTACCCATAAACAAATTGTTTGAGTCACTGCATTTTAGAGTCAAAACACCAATGAAAAGGAAGATCACCAGCCAAAAACCTTGAGAGAGAGAGAGAGAGAGAGATGTTTATCATAATCTACAAGGACCGTTTTCAGTGGCGGATCCAGGATTTCAATCATGGGGTAATGGACCTTAGTGACACAATTTACTAATGATATAATATGACGACCTAAGTGACGCTATTTACTAAGAGTAATTTGAAAAAGGCTCTTTATATCCTTTTATAATTTATAGGAATAGAGATTGTGGTGAAAAAAAAAAAAAACCGTCCAACAACATCTTTAATTAGATCTCCAAATATAGACATCCTATTTTTTTCGGATTTTCTCATTTCCGTTAGCTAAAGATGGAGAATGATTATGGCTCTCTATGTGCGCACACTATATGAAAATTCCGTTGAAGTGTACAAAGATATAGAAAGCGATTTTCAATCAATTAACTTTCCAAACAATGATTTATTGAGTAAATTTTATAAAGATTATTGGAGATGCTCCAATGATACAATTCATCAAGATTCATCTAGGAGTATACAAATATAGTAGTTGCCAAGGTATTGATAAGCATATTAGTTTCTTACTGATTCGGAGTGGACAAAGAAATCTTTTGTGCTTTACTGAGCAGTATATAAAAAATGCTAGATCATTGTTTTAGATAATAGTATATTTGAGGGATTCATAGATAATAGTATATTATTGGTACATATAATAGTATATTATTGGTACATATACTTAGTGTTTGTATAAAAATTTGGGGGTACAGCTGTACCCCCATGCCCCTATACTACATCCGCCACCCGTTTTCAATAGCACATGTTTCTAATAACATGTTTTTGGAATTTAGTGGAGTAAATATACACACAGGATAACTGTCCAGCCAAGAGGGTAGACAAGAACTTACAGCAACTACAATTGGGATAAGCACTATCTTTGATTTGCCATTAACATCTAATCGCTGGGCTGCATGACAACAGGAGCCAATTAGTTTTGAATTAGACCAGATAGCACTGGTGTGAAATATTACAAAGATTAACAAACATGATCAAGGATTAACGATATCAAATTAATTTTAGAAACTAGCTGAAAACAGAGTGCACATACGCTCGGTGCTTCCAAACATATAAACTGTCTTTCCATGAAGCTCTCCCCCTTCTTCTAAGGCTTTCTGTTCACCAACAAGAACCACATATCATCGTGAAGGGGAACTAAACAATCAAAAAGCAAAATGGATTTAAAGGTTAGCTTTGATCACCATACCTCTAAATTTTCGAAGCTCCAGTTGAACTCCTTTACCTTATCAATGTTTTCCCACTGCAGTTGATATGGCAAGTTATATAAGTTGTTAAGGAAAAAAAAATAAGAGGTATGTCCAAATGTGGATCACTAGCATACACAGTGCTACAAATCAAAGAAGGCAGAGGTGGGAGCAAACCTCAGTGCCAACAGGGAAAGCAGATAACCATAGATCCTCCTGAACATAGCAAAAAAAATCATTAGTCAGCAGAGTCATCATACAAGGCAGCCAAACACAATCTAAATTGGTAATTTCCAAAAATAAACCTGTTTGAGCTAACATGCAAGATAATGCTTCTAAAGCCATCATTTTCTATTTTTACCTTAAAAAGCCTATCTAGTGGTAATCATACATGGTTTTCAAGCCTCACATATCAGCCGCAACCAATGAACAGAAGAAAATATTGACCTATCAAACTGCACACTGGCATCACAATGCACATAGATTTGAATTTTTTTTCACCAATAACAAGGAATTCCTAACACCATGGTAGTGCATTGCGATTTAATTCCTACTCAGATGAGGAGAATCCAATAGTAAAACCCAAGTATAATCCTACAATAACCATGGAATGCCACATTTGAGCATCACCGGCGGCAGAATGGGAGCCAGCATCATCCCCTGTATTTTCGACCAATCAAAGCAGTGCAAATCTTGCCGCATGCCACTAGAGCAACAATCGAAAGCGAAGCCGCCCGCGAGCTAATCAGATAAGGACCAAACGACTACTCGGGGATGCAAAAACCCTAACCCGAGCAAGGCCATCCTAGAAACAAAACAAACTGACCAGGTTCCTTTTCTCCCGGAAGTAATCCGTCTCGCGCCTGGGCTGGGGCGCCGCCCTGACGCGTTTCCTCCGCCCCTGAGTTGCCGGCTCCTCCTCCGCCGCCGCCGGATTACTCGAAGCACCGGCGGCGGCCTCTGGCTCGACCGAATCAGCGGCGGCCGTCGGGGCGCCTTGCGCTTCCTGTACTCTCTCGTCCGCACCATCAGTCTCGGGTTGCTATGGTTAGGGTTGCGGCTCGCGTTTGGATTGAGCGTTGCGAGATGCGCGTCGGTGGATTTTATTGGAGGATCGAGGCGTGGGATCAACGCTAGGCAAATTTGAAGGGGAGAAGGAAGGAAGGAAGGGGGAGGGCGTGGAAACAACGCTACCCAATTTGAAGCGGAGAAGGAGAAGGCACGGGAAGGCCTCGTGGCTTTGGCTGAGAGTTCGGTTCGGTTTGTGAAAGCAGGGCGCAGGCGAGAGAGGGGGACAGAGGATGTGTATTATCTTATGCCTCTCATGTAATGTTCCCCTGATTTTTCAGTATAAAGAGAGATTTTGTTGGTCTTCTTTTCCTTTTTTTGTTGTTGTTGTTTCTGATAAGATGGTAGAGGGGGTGCAAAAATAAGCTGCGAATCATGTGTAACACAGTACAAGACAATGGCCTACAAATTATTAACACATTACATATTAAGCTAGTTAGCGTTTGAAGTGAGTTTAACATTGAGCTTCTCAAAAAAATTGTGTCATAGATTTAAATTAGTTAGTATCTTGGGATGTATACATCATTGTTTTGAATTTCTGATATATAAATAATTAGGATTGTGGTTTCACTAAAAGGAACAGTATCTCAGCTAGAGTAATAACATGCATAACAATCGCTGACTCTTGATGCCACAATATCCTTTTTACTTTGAAACTGAATGCAGCTTAACTATGGGTGTTGCTTAGAGAGTAGGATATCCATTTTTATAGCATTATGCATCTCAGGGATGGCCAAACCCAAAGAAAAAATATGAGTAAATTAACTGTAGTAATCTAAACTATTGGGTGGTTAAGGATAGATTCTCTGGTAAAAAACGTAATAGTTGGGTACCGAACTTTAGTTTTTGCTCATCAACGGTACTGTGGTGGCCATGCAGGCGCCAGCTGCCGACGTGGATAAGCCACCTGGACTAAGTGCTTGGCCATTTTGCTAAAAACCCCTGCTGAAACTGCTCCCTCCCCCCGTTCGTCCCCCCAGCGAAGCCGTGCGGCGAGCCGCCCCTGCCCTCCCCCGGCGATGTGGCTCCCCTGCCCTCCACGGCGGCGCGTGCTCCCTCGATCCCGACGGCGCGTGCTCCCTCGATCCCGGCGGTGTGCCTCCCCAGCCCGGTGGCGCGGAGATCCTCTGTTCGTGCCCACGCCGGCCGCCGGGGCTACTGCGCGAGCCCAAGGCAGCGGCGACGGAGCTCCCGCGCGCGCCCGTGCCGACACCAGGGCTCGTGTGCGCGCCCCGCGCTAGGCGCCGGGGCTCCCGTGCGCGCCCAAGGCAGCGGCGGTGGAGCTCCCGCGCGCGCACCCGCCCATGCTGACACCAGGGCTCGCGTGCGTGCTCGCGCTGGGCGCCGGGGCTTCCGCGCGCGCCCAAGGCAGCGGCGGCGGAGTTCCCGTGCGGCCTCACCGGTGCGAGCGCGAGCAGCTCTGCAGCGGCTTCGCCAACGCGAGTGCGAGGCGCTCAACCGCGACCTGGCAATGGCGCCGGCGCCATGGTCCCGACGCGCGCGACTGCCCACGGCCCCGACCTGGGACGGTCGCCTGCTGCCGCCGGCTCGACAAGCACGCGCGAGCAGGGCGTGGCCCCGCCACCGCCGGCCAGGTGCCCGAGCAAGGTGCATGCCCGCCGCCGGCCAGGCAAGGCTGAGGGTAGCCATGAGCAGCAAAGACAGGACCCGCCGTCGCCGTCGCAATTTCTCCCAGAACCAAGCCTCCTGCGCGTGGGCGCCGCGCGTCCGGGCAACGCCGGCGGCTAGGCAAGGCTGAGCGTGGGCGCCGCGGGTGCGCCAGGATGCCGTCCGCGTCCAGGCGCGCCGACTGGTCCGGGTCCAGCACACGCAGCTGCAGGTTGCGCGGCGCCGGCGAGAACCACGCGGGGCACCAGAACCTGCCCGCATAGATCTTGCGGTACATGTTGACAAGGCTCGCGTCGTTGAAGGGGAGGTAACCGACGACCAAATGTCCACGCGGGGTTCCTCTACGCCGTGCCGTCGTCGCCAGACACCCGCGCGCCCGTGCCGACACTGCGCGTCGCGCGCGTCGGGGTAGCTTCTGCTCGACCGGCGGCGTTGTAATGGTCGGACTCGACGGGGAAATTTTCTTCGACGCTCAGTGAGGGAGTGATTGAGGAGAGTTTGGTTTGGGGAGGGGTATTTCATAAAAATGCCAAAAGGCCTGGCATCTATTGTCCACGCTGTCAGCTCCACATCAGCTCCTCACGCCTACGTGGCCATGTTTGTACCTTTGGACACCATAAAGTATAGTTCCTGCACTTGGAAGTTACGTTTTATAGTTTGAGTACCTATCCGGGAAACACTAAATAGTTTAGGGTACTCACAAATAAATTTACTCAAGAAATATTTGTCGAAGCATTCTGGTATGTTTTGAGTAAAACTGCATGATTTTCAAGTGGTTTGAATTATCTAAAATGCAAAATAGTGGCATGAGATTGGCCTTTTTTGGTGTTGTATATTCAGAATTTCCAAATCACTTAAGTAGGATAGCCACAAGCCTATAACCTTCTCATGTATTCATATGTTATCATGATTCATGTATTCATATATCTGTAAAAAACAAACGTTGAGCTAGTATAAAAGTACATAAATGATTTTTTTTGTCGGTCGAAAAGGAAATGCCACAACAGAGTGTATAGCAATAGCAGGAGTTGAGTAGCCGATGAGACCCAGCCTCTGCTTATTCTGTCGAACACATTGCTTCAGTACACAACTTGTTTGAGTACGTCCTAATTAACACGGTAATAGAGAGTAACCAATTGCTCAACAAACCCATATTATTCTCACGGTCACACACAGTCTCACCCTCTCCTTATGCCGCCGCTTAGGGATGGTCCTTGAGGAAGCCAAGGAGGAGGTCGTTGACCTGCTCTGGGAGCTGCTCCTGCACGAAATGGGTCCCCTCCGGGATGTAGGTGACCTTGAGGTCCGGCATGAACTGGTTCATGATGCCGCTGCGCATGGCGGTCTCGAACCTCGGGAACTTGAACGCGTAGTCCTTCTCCCCCATCACCATGAACACCGGCACCTGGAACTTGGCGTCCAGCCGGTTCGGCATCATGTTTATAGCTCTGCATGCCCAATCAATTTTTCCATGGAAGCGAAAAAAAAGCAACGAACATCAGAGTCTCTGCTGTTTGGCCGCCGAGAGCGAGGAGGAGTGCGCCGTGACGGCTAACCTGTACGGCATCTTGAGCGGGTAGCCGAAACCGGACTTCTCGTAGAGCTTGGCGTAGGCGTCCAGGTCCTCCTCGGTGAACCACGCCGGGAGGGGCGTCGACAGGTCAGCCAGGTCCATGATCTCCTGCCCTTCCTTGGCGATCGGGATCTCGGCGCCGGAGAAGAGCACGTAGATGGTGCGCACCACGCGCCTCACGTCGAACCGGCCGAAGTCAGCCTCCGCCCTGCCAGGCTCCTGCAAAAGGAACACCAGCTGCAGAGTGCCACCCAATCTGGAATTGCGAACAAGAGTTGAGAGCTCAAGGTGCTACGCACGCGCCAGCGCAGGACGTAGAAGCCTTCGGGCAAGGTGTCGAAGGATGGCGGGACCGGGTTGAAGGGGATGCCCAGGCACATGACGCCGCGGGTGCGGTCCGGGTGCTGCAGCGCGAACTCGTACGCCGGCGCGGCGCCGAAGTCCTTGCCCACCAGGAACGCCTGCACGAGCGCGCGCGCGGGGCAACAAGTCAGTTTCTTGGAATTGGATGATGCTCCTTTCAATCCGTTTGGTGGTGAGCTACTGCTTGCTTACCTTTGGGACGCTGAGCGCGTCGAGGATGCCGAGCACGTCGGAGACGAGGTCGTCGAAGGAGACCTCCTCGTTCTCCGGCGGCTGGTCCGACAGGCCGTAGCCGCGGCAGTCCGGCGCGATGGCGCGGTACCCCGCCGCGGCCACGGCCAGCATCTGGTGGCGCCACGAGTACCATATCTCCGGGAATCCGTGCAGGAACACCACCGTGCCCAGCTCACCTGCAACACGCAAAACCAACGGCACAGCCCGCAGCCGCAGGCCGCAGCCATTATTGATACTCTGCTTGCTCAAGCAGCGAAGATGATGTCACAGATCGACTCACCTTTGCCTACGTGTGCGACGTGGAGGTTGAGGCCGCGGATGGGGAGGTGGATGTGCTCGATCTCCTGCGCCATTGCTGCAAGTTTGCTCTTCGAGTCCGGCCGGCGAGCGAGATATTTTACCAGCTTTATAAGGAGACGAAATGGACAGTCAGTCTGCCTGCCCTTCCAATCCAAATCCAAAACCAAAACACGAAAACGAAAAAAAGGCCATTCAGTCAGTCAGTCTCCCACGTGTCTGTTCTGTCTTCGACTTCTGGCTTGCAGCTTGGTGTTTTCCGAAGACGAGACGACGACAGGCACAGGACAGGACAGGCAACGACAAGCCAACAATGGAATCCATCGAGAGTATCACTGAAACTCTGCGTATTCCATGCACGGATTTTAAAAAATGTTGCCATTTGGGTTAGATGATTCTTGTCACCTGCTTCTAGAATTCAGAAGTCCATGCTTTGGTATATTCCTCTGATGAGTTTCATGCATTGGATTTCCATTAATATTTGTCTGGTTTTAATTAAGTACATCGTCAACTCTAAAATTAATCTCTAGAGAAACTGGTAGCAGTTATCGGTCATTATACTTGAACAATGGCATGTCTATACATCGTCAACTCTAATATTAATCTCTAGAGATGTTGTTTTGTTCCTCACTAAACATACTTCTAGCAAGTTTAGAACAAATTAGTATGATATAGAAAATATACCTTCTCCCCTCAAAAAAATACCTTCATTGTTTACAGTAATTGCAGTTATCTGTCATTATTCTAGTTGCATTTTTATTTATATATAGGTTGACAATTGATATCCCACTCATCGCTTTTGGAGCGACAGCCCACCCACCACCAATCTGACCTGGACGCGCGCTATGGCTACATCAGCCCGAGGCCCCGAGTTCAGCATGTTTGCTTGGGAATTGGGGACTGTTTCATTGTGCTGGTTTTGTTCGATTCTTTTGTAGGAAAAATGGTTCGCCTGATTGGCGTATATACAATCGCTCAGCCGAGGTTGCTGGCCCAGTGGCCCAAATGATTGCAAATTTGCAATGTCTGGAGTTTTGTGCCACAGATTTGAGAATGATTACAAATGTGCAGTGTCTTGAATTTTGCTCCACAAATTGCTGGTGAAGCCGATGGCAAGGAAAGAGCAGGAAGCCAAGCTGGAATGATGTCAGCTGAAGCTTGAGTAGTTAGGGTCAATGGCGTCTTGGTCAGAATGTGACGATCATGCATACTTCACAGAAGATCCCAAGTTTACAACATCAGGAACACCAAATCTACAAAACAGCAGGCAGGCGCCACCGAGGTCCAAGCACATTACAGAGTAGACGGGAAAACATAAATACAGAGTTTACCAGACTGCTCGACCATCAACACAGCCTCACAAGTCACGTGGTTATTGTACAGATTGGGTTTCTCAAAGTTCATAGGCCGGGAACCTTGATTCAGATGGATCGACCATGTCCAAGATGAGGTATGCCATCCCAGCCTTCCCTTCGAACAGTGAAAACGGGCGATCACCACCGTGCATAGCCCCCCTCGGCTATCAACTGATCAGCTTTCTCCAGAAGAAAGCAGGCAAAAGCCTTTGCCCGGTAGAGGTACTCAACATTGCCGGTTAGTCTGTAGAGTGAGAGAAACACATAGGCATTCCCGCTTACACCGTGACATATTCCAACTCTCTTCAGAAGTCCTCGGTTCCAAACAACCTCAGAAGCCTCTGCAGCAGCTTGCTTGAAATAATCATCATGGAAGACCTGAAATACAGATATTGTTACTTATGGTGACTGCATCCAAAATCTAAAGATTAATAGACCTACTAGTCATTTGCAGATTCTTTCATTGGTTAAACATCTTGCCAGATCTCGAGAACATCCAGTGAATAAACATGCAGACACAAATAGGAGATTCAATAGAGCAATGTGTAAACAGATGCAGAAATCACCTCATATGCTTTAGCAAGCGTGAGAGCAACACCTGGGGCACCATGACACCAGTGCACCAAGTGATCCGATTCGTTGCCTTCACTTGAGGGATAGTTGCCACTAGGAAACCTGTTCTTGATCATATATCGCAGGGTGTTCTTTACATCCTCCTGCTCATCTGGTTTCAGCTCAGTGTGCATGAGCACATGCATGATTCCAGCAAGACCATGGGCGGCACCCCAGTATTTCTTCCCATGCCATTCGTACATCAGCGGGCTACTCCCCTTGCTTGCAAGATTTCTTCCCTCACTAATGATGTCCTTTGCCACAGAATTCTACAGTTGAAGTGGTTTGATACAGTAAGATTTCCAGTGCCTTCCACATTAAGTATAACTAACAATGAAATGAGCCTGAGCATTTATATAACAGAACTACAGCATTAACATACGATGTGCTCCGGAGGGATTGTCTTCTCGCTGAGATGCTTATTCAAGAACAAACAAGCCCACAGATAGCCAGCCCTTCCATACAGCAGTTCATTTGGAACTTTCTCAGTGACTGTTATCTAAAACATCACAAAGGACAGTTAAGTCTACAAGATTAGGAGGTACCAGTTGTGCCAGGTAAGTGGTAACAGTGCATTGGCCTCGCGCGCGCACAAAAAGTTAACAAAATGATTCCTAAACCCAGAACTGTGCTTATCAGAAGGCTCACCTCATCAAAGGAGGTCAGATATTGAGTGAGCCTCAGCTGATCATCGCAATGCTTGGCAATCACCGCTCCAAGAGCGCAGACACCAGCCCTCCCGCATATGAACGTCAAGAACCTGCGCCTTACCCACCCAGGCCACACACCTCCGTAAAATTATGAACAAGTAACAGCAAGATCCAACCAAAGCAACCAGCACCAAGCATGAACAAAGAAAAGCGGGGCGTGGTCGGTCATCTTATTCTTACGGCAAGCCCCGCGACGCTTCGTCGCACGCGCGGACGATGTCGGCGGCGAGGGCGAGGTCCCCGCGGTCGCCGGTGACCTGGAACGACTTGAACAGCAGCAGCGCTGTCCCGAGAGAGCCCGTGTACAGCGTGTAGTCCGTCACCTTCCGCCCGGCTTTCACCCACGTCTCCTCCACCACCTGCCGGGAGGGTAGCCGAGAACAATCAGTCGAGCACCTGGCGGGCGGGCGGGCGGGCGAGGCGACAGAGGAATTAAACGAGAGAGAGCGAGTAGCGGCCTAGCGGGGCGCACCTTGTCCTTGAGGCGGCGCGCGGCGCGGACGAAGCGGTCGGAGAGCTTGGTGTATGGAAGCGAGAGCAGGCCCCGAATCCCAGCGGGCGGTGCCCCCTCGCCGTCGCCGTCGGAGGCCTCAGCCTCGGCGACGAAATCGGGGAGGTCGTTGGGGAAGAAGCGGTCAGCCATGGACTCACTGCGCAGGCCCCGACGCCGTTTCGAGGCGTGGCTGGAGGAGGAGGGTTCGCGACCGGTGAGGCCTCCTGTCGCCGTCGTCTTCGTCTTATCGCCAGTGCCGCCGCCGTTTCCCATGTCTGCCGCGTGCTCGGATTATTTATAAAAATGTTTGCGAGTTCGCTGGACGCCACCGGCGCTGGCTGCACGTCTGTCGCGCGCTCCGAGCAACGCGTGGAACGCGCCGCTTGTTTCCTGTTCCTAATGAACGGCCACTGCTATCCTGCTGAACAACGCAGTTCGCCGCAGGACTAGCCACGAGCTCCCGCCACGCAGTTTCCAAGCTTACAACAACAATGTTTCGACGTGATCCTATTTCGGTTTAGGCTAAACAAACTTCGAAGACATTGTGTAAATCATCTTCAGTTTTGCCGCGTATTGGCTACTTCCCCCCACCACAGAGAGAGAGGCCAGCACACACACACACACACACACACACAACACACACACACACAGAGAGAGAGAGAGAGAGAGAGGGAGGGAGAGGAAGGTCTTTTCAACATCAATAAGACATCCTATCTTGATTTGACAAGGGCAGTATACACTGAACACGTCCATCTCTGAATCATCAGGTTTATGTTCATCAGCCTAACATGTTAATGTACAACACGGAGCCTAAGACATTGCCTCAGTAACAGCTACAAAAGAAGATGTGTAAATTAATCCTCTATGGAAAACCGAAAAACCCTCGACATGTGCCAAAATGTCCACGAATTTGAACCAGTGCACGACCTGCAAAAAGTAGATAAAAAATCAACAAATTTGAAATGTATCTGCAAAGCTGGCCGCAGGCATTTCAATATATGTCGGGGATATTGTTGGTGCAAGGTAAGAGGCCCAGCGCTACTTTTTGCAGTTAGCAATCTAAAAACAGAGTCCAAGGACCATTTTGGTTACTGAGCAAAATTTAGTACCTCAGGCCTGTCTTCTTGTATCTAAACTTTGTACTCATGAACGCGCATCCATTTTGTCGATGACCATTTGTTCCCTTTTATCACTGGGCATCCACCTAAAGGAAATTTGCAGTTTAATAGAAGTATCAGTTTACTGTGGCATAACACCTGCCTATTGGAAAACATGGCATGGCATCAAAGATCAAGTAATGTCACCATGCAGGCTTGTGGGATCCAAGGATCCATCAGGCTTCATGCTCCAGAACAGAAGTGCATCTCCCATCTTTGGTTTAACAGATATACCGCGCTTTGCACATTCAGACAGCTCATTATAAAATGGTGAAGAGCTGCTGTTTGTTGTCGAGGAAGGGAATACAGTTTCGCCACCATCTTCAACATCCGAACTAGTAAATAACAATTGCCATAGAAAATGTCAATTGGGCAATTGGGTCACCAACGGCACATATCATAGAATACCAACAGCGTAATACATACAGATACATAAGAAGAGTTGCTATACGCTGGCCTCCATTCTTGGTGTTGTAATCATCATGGAAGTAATCAAAGTGAGGTTCGTACTTCTGCCCAACTTCATAGTGGAGAACTTGAAGACCCTCACCATGCTCTGCGAAAGTACAGGGAACAATAAAGAGAGGTGCAGGTGCTGATGCCATTTGAAGTAAAACTGCAGTACAAAATAATCAGGCACAGAGGCACCAATGTTCAAAGACTTGATTGTTATTCACATTTAGGACTGCCCATCAGATACGTGTAATGGTCTATTTATTTTTCTATTTTCTGAAATAGACACTTGACACTTACTGCTTGAGGCCCCCTTTTGTACTTACTTTTTCCTTTAAAATGAACACTTGGATGTCCAAACCATCCATGTCAGTGAAACTGCACAAACTGTACTTTTCTAAAATTCTAAATTTGTGGAAGTACTTGTTAGTGTAACAATCTGTACATATATTTTTTTTTTTTCCTCACATCATGCAGTTTTCAGTGAGACCTGACAGAGTGACATGTACAGCATTCAAACCTCCAAGGTCATACTGAAGTACATTGGCATGATATCCTACAAACTGACACAAAATCAAGGACCTATTAGTTCTACTGAAGCGTAAAGCTTAGTGCATTTCCAGAGATTGTGATTGTGTTAACATCTTTAGTATAGTACAATTTGGTGATTCAGTGAGACAGTTAAAGCAAAAGTCAGGACTTCCAAGTCCCACAATCCAGGGTATTCTATCTGCAGGATCTAAAGTACGGTTTAAAGTTAGGCACCATTTGAATATTAGAGCAGTAGTAAGGACTTAGTCATTCCATGAAGCGGATAGTTAAGTGTACCAGCTAGCTGTGTTCCTGTGTCAAACAGCACCATCCGAACATTAAACCTAGTTTAAATGCTGGTGACCACTGACTTTTTCCTTCACAAAATAGTAGGCAAACACTTCGACATTAAAACCATCGAGAATCTACGTACCTGCAGGTATGAAGGTATAATCTGCTATTCTTTTCTCAATTGTCCGAATAATTTTATCCTGCCCTCTTCTAAGAAACATTCCTGAACTTGTCCGCACCCTGCATATATGTCCATGAAACAAAATGAGCACACAGATGATGTAACATCCTGGATTTAGAATTTTGGTAAACATTCAAACCTGCTATCCTTGCTCCCTCCAGTTGCTGAATCAACTACTGTTGACTTCTTCATATGAGGCTTTGCCAGTGAAATCAAATGCTCACATTCTTCCTTGGACTGAGAATAACATAAATTTCAGTTATAACATGATTGTTTGGTGAAACAAACTAAAATGGGTTGGAAATAATTGGCAGTAACAACACAACTGATTAGGAAAAATTGATCATGACAGTAATACTGATATTACATCATTTTCTATCATGCAATCTCTACAACAGCAAGCATGATGTAACAATCATTCAAATGATTTGGGCCTTTGGCAAGTGAGAATAACTATATTTTTTTCTGGTGAATTGATAAATGATATTATCATAACACGGAGCAAATATCCAGCCCATATGGTTGAAAAACCTGAGTTTGAACTCCAGATCCACCACTTGGGCGATTCAAAATATGCTTGCACGTCTGTAGTGAATGGGGATTAGTACCCCTGGCTCAGTTTCAATTCATGGGCTCTTAGTGAAGCTCAATGACAGCCATATCCCATATGCACACTAGGCAATTCAAGTACACTGACTGTAGTGCTGCGGCCCAGATCTGGAAGAGTTACCAAAGCCACACAATTGGGCATCTCATTCGCAGCATAGCTGCATAACCCAATGCCACTACTTTTATACAACCACTTCGGACAAAGGCTCGCTCAAAGCGTCCGTAAATGTTACTGAAAAGGAGCAAGGAATCTCGCAAAGGGCCAAGCAACTTCGATCGCATAATCAGGGTATCAACAGTGCGCCAACTGCTCACCCAAGATTTCAACAGAACTGAAACAGAGGAAAACTCGAGATCTCCTTGACCAAAATCACGAAGCAGATCGCATCTAGAGCATGTGGTCCTTGTCCTTCCCACCAAACAAACAGCAACGAATGAGGCAAAAGGAACTCACGAGGAAGTTGTGGTACACGAACGCGCGGGGCTCCCACGACAGCACCTCCGTCCACGGCTCCCCCTTCTCCCCAGGCATCTCTAGCCCCCTGCAGCACGCAAGCACGAGAAAACCACGCGTAAGCACCACAGAGGAGTAAGCAAGCATCTCAGGTGGAAAACCGCGTGAGCAACAAGCGCAGGGAAGGAGGGATCGTGGGGGCGAAAAGAAAACGCACGAGTCGAAGGTGGATCTGCGGAAGCGCGAGCGGGGGCGCGGGCGCGCGAGCCCCGCGCCACGGCCCCCGGAGCCGTCGGATGCCCCGGGCAGCGAGAGCGCGCCGAGCGCCAGGAGCAGGAGCAGCGCCGCGCACGCCAGCAGCAGCGCCGCCACGACCGCCATCGACGGCCTCCCGCCCCGCTTCCCGCCCCCGCCGCTTCCGCCCAGCAGCGGCCTCCCGCCTCGACCCGCCGCCCGGCCCGCCGCCATGTCCCCGCCGCCTGCGTTACAGCGCACGCGCGGCGGCTCCGCTCCCCTGTCTGTCTTCCTGCCGGTTCTAGTTCTAGCTCGCTCGCTCTGTTCCCTCTCTGACCAGAGTCGCGGGTTTTTATCGCGAAAAGATGGAGGCCGCTCGCTGCTGCGCTGGTCATGGCCTCGGTACGACGAGGCGCGGCCGGGTTCGGTATGTGACGTGTCAGGCGGGTAAGAGGTGGGACCCCCGCGTCGCCCAAGTCACCTAGGCCGTATACCATCGGGACTTAAGCGTGTTCATACATACTCCCTCCGTCCCTTATTAGATGTCATCGGGGTGCGTCTTACGGCAAACTTTCAACTTTTGGTATGTTTGTAGAAAAATACGTCAACATTTATATCTTTAAATAAATTTGTTAAAAAACTGAAACTTAAAGATCTTTTCAGACGATACTAATTACTTGAAGTAAATATTTATATATTTTAATATATAATTGCTTGGCCGGTTTGAAAACGTGGATTTCCGGGAAGCGGGGAATGACATCTATTTACAGGGACGGAGGGGTATACCATGTTTTAGTCTGTGATTTTGCCCTTATTTTTTAAACTTTGTATAAATACAAATGTTAAACGAAAGAAGATTTCACCTTGGTAGGTTAAGGCTGTGTTAACTTTTCGATAAAAGGAACACTTTGTCCATACATTTTTACCTCTGCTTTATTGTTTTATTTGGGTCTTGCCCCAATTTTCAGCCTGCAGGTTGTCATTTCTGTACAGAATTTGTAGCAACTAATATCAGATAACACATTAATATCACGCATATTGCATTGTCAATTAATATCGCACAAATTAATATCAGTGTCTGTCAATCTTTGATACATGAGATGCATGTACAAACAAGCCAGCAAGGTGTCAAAATGTGTTCTTCTCTAACGAGTGTGTCCGAGTACCGAATCCGATCCTCAAAATGATCGGAGATACACGCAGTTAACGTCGTAGCGCACCAATCCCTTCTCGTTGCACTCGCCGTAACACGGCCCTTCTTCTTGATGAACACCTTGCGGCCACCGCCACAGCTGTTGCACGGGACGAACCAGACGCCTCCGTAGGCGTTGTACTCGTAGACCAAGGCCGGGTCCTGCCCTTGTGTTTTTTGATGGACGGAGGGAGTGAGTATATTGCTTTTCTCCGTTTTAATCAGTACCACTCTCGATCCACGCCGGAAGATCCACTCTGCCAACCGCCGAGCACTTCTACGCACGCACGCACGTTGCTTAGCTGCTTTTGGCTGGACGGGCGGAGCCAGTAGAGAGCACCGTGTCAACAGGATTGACGACACCGGCTCCATCTGCACATGAGTCATGGTCCATTGCAAGTTTGCAGCACGGGGCTCACCTGTGTTCTAGCCATTTCTCTTTCTCCCTCAGTTCGCTCACATGCATCCAATTTGCCCTCCTGGCCCGTACACGTAGTATAGTACGTAGATTGATCGATCTTCATCGTCGCCTGAAGCACACAACAAAGCCGAGGCGTAACCTCGCCTGCTCCAAGACGCGCGGCTGTGCACGACGATGTACGTACGGAGAGCGAGCTCATCGATCGTGCGCCGCTGCGCCACGTTTGTATTAGCTGCTCAACCCAGCCCTTGGTATTCATTTCCCAGTCCCAGCCTTCCGCCGGGGCATCATATCGTCGAGTCCCGCCGCCTTTGCGCGCGTATACACGTGTTGACGCGGACAGCACGTGGGCGGTTCCGATCGAAGACGGTGCGGAGTGCGGAAAATCGTACGTGCGCGTGACGACAGCTGCTAATTAGCACGTCTCCGACTCTGATTCCATGGATTTCTCGCCTGCACAAGTCCTGCGTTGGATCGCCGCCGTTTGGTTTAGTACCACACCGGAGCATTTCGCTGGGCGCGACCAGCATAACGACCTGCCCGTCCAGCTGATCCACGCCGGGCCTCGTAGCGGTGGCCCACGTCATCCCAAGCTTGGGGGCAAGGTGCTGGCTCGGAGGAGCGCAGAGCATCGTAGAGACTGGAAACGACGTCCTCGGCTCACTGCAGGGTTAACCCGGTGTGACGGTCAAGATCGTAAATCCGGGGGCAGCCTGTACGCGGAGGGTGGCTCGCTCCGTCCTTTGCTTTACTCTCCATCGAACCACCACCTTTTGCTTCACTCCTATGCATTCCGTTAATTTTCTCTTTATTTTCTGCGCACATGGATGCTGCATATGACATCGATTTCAATTCATTGATTACCTATCAAAACCTTTTATCTAACCTAGCATATGCCAATACTGTTGGTGCATCTGCGAGAAATTTCATTTTGTTTCTAAAATTGTGCCTATCTAAATGGAAAATTTTCATTCATAAGTTCTATAGAAATTTAATTTCGCGGCTCATATAAAGTGGCATTCGTGATAGAGAAGAGAGTTTTATGTAAATGAAAGTATGTTCCTCTATCTCTTCTTTGACATGTTATAAAAAAATGTCTATTGTGGGTCTGCAAATAAAACTCACAAATGAAACTGGCTTAGAGAGCAATTGGGATGTAGGTTGCTAGTAAAAAATTTCCTTGAGTGCATAAGGTGCTTGGGTGCTTGTTTGAGCACTTGGTGATACATATAGAATCATTTTTTTTTTATTTTTTTAGGAAAATTTGGAGAGGTTTTTACATATCGTGTGTTGTTTTTGCTTAGATTATGAGTTTATACACTGGAGCGGATTTTATAAGATACGGCTTGCTTACCAATTTCTAGAAACTTTATAAGTTGCGGTAGCTCTTATGACGTCTTTCCATAAAACATGTCTTCATCGCTCAACTTGACCACTGCTATAGTGAGGCACATCCTGATGAGTTTCACCCATTATGTAGGCCATGTTTAAAAAGAGCTCTCAGCTGCTCCTGCATTATCCTTGATAGTGTTCATTAAAACTATACCAGAAGCTAGTATTTTTAGCTCCTCTTACTCTGGCTCCTAAGATTATCATGGAGCGAGAACCGGAAGGAGCTCGGCTAAAGATACCCTTAGCCTACAACATCTCATTTTAAAACCCTAAACACTCATCTTTGCGCAGTAGGGATGTCAAGAACAAAACCAAAATTGCTAATCCAATCATCAATATAAGACTAACAAACCATACCTTGAGCAACAACCTAAAAACCCTAAACAATCAACTGAGATCCTGAACCCTAGCTTCAACTATGTGAGAATCTAGAAACATCTACCAACAAATCATGATCTAAACCTATCACACAGATTGGAGTTCAAAACTAAAACAATACTAGGATAAAGGATTAAGCATTGGGTCACTCACTATAGTCCTCTGGTGCTTCTCCTTCCTTCTGCCAACGTGGTGCCATAGGGAAGCAAGAGCAAAATCCTAGCTTCAACCCTAACACTTCTCCTCACACCAATAGTATTCAACTCCGGACAACCAAAGGTGGCGAGCCGAAATTATACTTAAGGGGGCGGCCAAAACAACATGTAAAAACTAAGTGCAACTCAACTCGTTAGTTTCCTTATGGTGATTGTCCGGGTTAATTGATTGACATCAATGGGTGCTAGCAATTTCTTATATGTATCCTAGGTATTTTTTTTTTCGGTGATAAGTGATATGCCCATTGTGAGGAGAGACGTCTAGGGTGACTTTGTAAGTATTGAGTACCAACTCCGTCTTTCGGTGATAATCATTTATATCCACTAGTTGTATTTTATTATATAGAAGATATTAGAATTGTGTATAATCTCACTCTTAATATAAATAAAAGTATTGAATTATGTGAATCGAAAAGTCTCTCCGATAAACTTGCTTACCGATACTCAAGAACAAACGAGAACGAGAACAAGAACAAAGTATTTTTGGTGCAATGCAAACCACTACAACTTTTCTCAATATATTAGCAGATTATTTATATATATTTTGACAATATAAAAGGAAAGCTAAAAATAGGAAAAGAAACATCAGGAACAAACATGCTAATCTTGACTGGCTGAGGAGAAAATTTCTAAGCCAAAAAGAAATTAGGAAGAAATTTAGGATTAGGTCTTGCTTATAGATTATACTAGTAATTTTCTTTCTTGCTTTGCGCAATGTTAGGGGGTGGCGCATGGCCCCCGCCAGCCCCCTCGGCCCGCCATTGCCGCCGTGGAACACCACGTTGGCGAGTCGCCCACGCCGTTTTACGCACCGACCGGCCCGCCCGCCGCCTTTGCACCACCACGGTCTCCGCTTTGCCGCGTGGAACATCACATCGGCGGAGTCGCCCACGCCGTTTACGCACCGACCGACCGCCGCCGCCTTTGTACCACCACCGGTCTCCAGCTGCCGCCATGGAACGCCACGCCGTCCTACCCACCACCACTCGATGCGTAGGCACCCCAAAGATCGACGTAGTATGGATGTGCACCCCAAAGATGCCGTCGTACACTAAGTTGACTAATTTTACTTTGGCCGGGTCACCGTCGACCTCTTCCTCCCGCATCTCGAGGAAAATCTAAAGCCAAGACCATGAAAAGAAGACCTTTATCCGTATTGTAATAGCACTGTCGATAGTGGTTCTTTTGCTTGTGATTGCTGTAATAGGGATTGTACAAAAGACGGACGAACGGATCCCTACAAGGGTCGTCGTCGACGCAGGGGAGTGACCACCGGCCGTCGCCTCAGAGGACTCCGGTGGTGTCGCCTACGGGAAGCAATTCGAGCAGCGCGGAGATCATTCCTGAAGCTGTGCAAACTACCACGGCGGTCCAGATCGAGAACAAGAAGGAGAATCCTTCGACGCAGAGCAATTCGAGCAGCGCAGAGATCGTTCCTAAAGCTGCGGACTAGCACGACGGTCCAAATCGAGAACAAGGAGAAATCCTTCGACGCAGAGCAATTCGAAAGCGCGGAGATCGTTCCTCAAGGCAGTGCGGATTACGCCGCCGGTCCACCGAATCCTTCGACGCAGATGATGACTCCTATGTCGTCACCGGAGCATCATCCAGCGACGCCGCACCTTGGACCAGCTCGAACGGTATATTGATTTGGTTCTCGACAACTAGTGCGGCCGACCGGGGCGCGGGAGGAGTTCGTCACTTCTTCCGAGTGCGGTTCGCCGAGCATGCGGGGCTTTATCCCGCGCCTGCAGGGGCGGGGGATGGGCGTGGGCGAGGCGAGGGGGCCCCTAACATTTCCAAGCAAAAATTTTTAATAGCATAAGTCCTTATTTTTTATTTATATTAGAATGGAGAATATAATAAAATTCTTATCACATATACTTTTTAATATCTTCTAGATAATTAAAATCATACAAAACATGATTAGATATATAATATTACGAAGCACATCTCTGCATCGGCGTTTAGAGGAACGGTGGGTGCCTCGGGTGCCGGCAATAAAGAATTTATAAGCCGTGTGCCCCCTCCCTCAATGGCGTAGCGCAAGATGGACACGGGGCCGCAACGGTTTATCCCGGTTCAGCCAACGGGGCCCTACGCCCAGGGGGGTGTGTCCTGCTTTCGTGTTACCTCGCTCAAAGGTGAGCCCGCAGAGGGGGTTCTGGCGGCCGCGGGGGGAGAGACGCTGGTCTCAAGCCCCACGATGATGGTTATGGTGGTGGTGGTGTGCGGTTTCCTCCAGTGTGAACCGGAATTGAGTCCAAAAAAATCATCCTTTTTCTAATGAGGCATTACTCCCCCTTTTATAGGAGAAGGAGAGAGATAATGTTTATACGGTGGACGCCTAGGTGGCTAATTCCCCGAGGCTACATCGGTTGCATGTCTTATTTGCCGAGGGGTTGGCTGGCTTGGATGTTGCTTGACGAAGACAGCGTCCGGATCCGATGGTGGGCGGTCTGCCGTCCCTCGGCGCGGCCCCCGGGGCCCCCGTGAGGCGCCCTCACAATCCGCATGGCGGGGCCGGTCCCGAGGTCACCGGCTATGCGTGTCAAGGCGCCCGAGTGTCTGGCCCAACGTGGCGTTTTGACGGTGCTTCCCGAAATGAACGGTGTCATCCTCGTTCCCGTGGCGGGTGGCGTAACACGCCATTGGTTCAGCTTTGCGTCCCCATCGATCGGATTGGGAGACGATTCGGCGCTTGATTTGGATCAAGGCGTAATCGATGGCACCGGGCGCCTCGCCGCCGTGCAATCGCATTGAATGCGGCGGTTTCCTTCCCCGGACGGAACCTCCCACGCCCGAGGGTCGGCGACCCTAGACGGCTAGTTGGGCTGCCTCGCCCGAGGATGGAGAGCTGGTCTCCCTCGGCGGGCGGAGTTTTTGCGCCCGAGGGTGGTGAGCTAGGGCCACCCTCGGACGAGCGGAGATTTCTCCGGGGGGGGTGAGCTAGGGCCAGCCTCGGGCCAGAAACGGAGATGCGTGGGTCGAGTCCGAGCCATGGTTTGGCTGGCGCCGGGCGTGGATCGTCATGGTTCGTTGTTTTGTAGAGGTCCTTGACCTTGTCCTTCGTGAGCGTAATAAGCTCTTTGCGTCGTGATAACTCCATTTGGGCCGCTTTGTGGGCCGTCCGTGGCCGATTTCGCGTGATCATGTGAGCGTCGTGGGCAATGGCACGGTCCATCGTCCGTCGGGCCGTCCCTCTCAGGCGGGATGATAGCGGGCTAGGTTTTCTTGGGCCTTGACAGCCGGCCCATTCTCATAGTTTGGAGAATGTCTCGGGGCCCAATATTTAGGTCCCCGACAAAGAGCCCCCGAGCCCCCGAGCGAGTGTGGGGACGCCGGGGTTCCGCCGTTCCGTCGCCTTGTTGTTTCTCGGGGTGGTTCGTCTACAAGGTGCGGTGGCTCTTCGCGCACCCGTTAAGCCCCCAGGCCTCGAATGGAATGGCGGGTTCCTTCGAGGTCTTTATATCTCGCCTTGTGGCAAGAAGGAAAACAGCTCTTAAATTGCGCTTATTTGTGCGAGTCGCTCATTTTTTGCGTGGGCAGCCCGAGGCCCGCGCTTATGCGCAAGGTCGACCCAGGCCTCCTCGACTTTGATTATACGGCTCCTCCTCGCCCTCCCGAGAGGGAGGGGAGGAGGGGAGACACGCCACAATGCCCCGTAGCCGAATGTGTCGTGCTCCGGTGAGCGTTGTAGCGGGTCCCTGTTTAAGCGGGGTGCCTCGTGCCCTTGCCTGAGCAAGGGTCGGCTATGTGATCGAGGATTCACCCCATGAGAACCTCGGGACCGCTTAGCGAATCCCGGGGTTTGGGCGACCAACCCCGAGGGCCTCGTGTGGGCCTCCCACGGATGGGACATCTCTATAAGCAAAGACCAGCGGTCTTAAACACGTTCAGAAATCCGAGCCCCGGGGGGCCCGGGTATAGCCGGGTTGTGCATTTCCTCCCGTCTCTCGGCTCGGGTTATCCCGAGGCGGCCAGAGAAACCCTTGTGGGCCCAGCGGCGCAACCTCCGGAGCGTAGGGTGTGTCGGCCGAGGCTCGTTTGGTTTCCGCCCGGGCGGAACCGTCAACAGGCGACTTTTGCCCCTCGTGGTCGGGCGCTGCCGGATATGGGTGGCCTACTGGACGGTTTACCCCCGACCGGAAGGCGAGGCGTCTAGTCGCCACGCCCGAGGTGGCGCGACCGCCGCGGCGATGGGACGCGCCTTACGTCTTCTTGTCGAGGCGAGATCGAGGGCTCCGTCAAGGTGCATTAATCGCCTGACGGCTCCACCGCGCGGCGGCTTACGTTGGATGAGCCGGTTCGCTCCATCATGGGCCGTCCACTCCGAGTTTCGGTTAGATTGCCCGGGGGCGGTTTGCCTTCCTTCCCTATAAATGTGGGGTCGCCGCGCGGGGCGATAGTTGCTCCCTTTGCGCTTCGCCATCGCCTTCTTGCCTTCTTGCCGCAGCAATCGGGAGATAGAGAGATAGTGTGGGAGAGATTAAGGGAGAGATTCACTTGCCTTGTGCTCGTGTGATCGGGGTTGCTAGCGGTTGCCACCCTTCGCCTCCCTTTTATCCATGGCGCGGTCGGGTAGCGGTGACGGCATGAGGGAGGTGCTCGATGCCGAGCCGTGGCCGGGGACGACGGCGACGGGCGAAAACTCCATCGTCTCGTCGATGAAGGGCTTCTTCGTCCCCTCCACCGATGAAGCGCGGCGGCCGGTGAATTGCTTTCGGATTGGGCGAGGAGGAGCCTAACCCCTCCCGATGGCTACGTGGTGAGCTTGATGGATCTTCACCGGCCGCGGGTTCGGTATGCCGGCGGGCGGTTTATTCGGGCGATCCTCCACTACTATGAAATCGAGCTTCATCATCGCCCCCGAACTTCGATCTCCCGGGCCGCCATCTTCGTCGACGGCGCTGCGACCCAGTTGGCCTCCCGCTTCGAGGATGAAGTGTGTCCCCCGTACTCCCCCCATAGAGTCAACCTATGAGGCGGACACGGAGATGGTGGACGCCTTGATCCGAGGATCTTGGCCGGCTAGGTCGGGACGCCTCCCTCGGGGAAGCGGTTGTCGAGGGTGTTGCTCGCACGCTTCCTCGTCGGCCTGCCGTGAGGCGCAAGTGGATGAAGCCCACCCTGCCCCTGATCTCTCCTTGTATGGAAAAAATTGGAGCTTGTGAGATGGATGTATATAAACAATGGCGCCGCCGAGGTCTATGGCCTTGGCGGGTGCATTTATGTTTATGTTGCGTTTCTCGAATTTGTTCGTTTATTGTGTGGCCGGTCGCTTGCTTTCTCCGCCGCAAAGATGGTAACCGTGGGCGCCACCGGGGCCCATACGGATGCCACTAGGGGCGTCCGTTTGCCTCGGTTACCTTGCTTTGGATTTGTGCGTGAGCGACCTTCGCAAACTAAAACGATTGTTTCGAGAATGCGAAGAAAACTTTTTTCTTCCGAAAAAAGTTTTGAAAAAAGGGAAGGGGGAGGGGTCCCAGGGGGGTCTCCCATGTAGCCCCCGAGGAGTTTTAGTCTTGTGCCGGACGAGGCTAAGACTCCCTTAATGGTTTGCACGAGAAGCACTTTTTTTTCGTAAAAGATGTAGATCTTTTATTGAGTGAAAAAAACACCGATGTTTGACTTCTAGTGCGGAATTTAAGGGTAGAAGCGACGTAGCTGTTCTATGTTCCGGCGTTGGAGTAGACTTCGCCCTTCTCGTTCTTCAACTTGTAGGTTCGGGCCTTAATATTTCGGCGATGAAATAAGGCCCTTCCTGTGGTGGCGTGAGTTTGTGACGCCCTTTGTTGTCCGTCTTCGGCGAGCACGGGGTCGTTGACTTGGAACTCCCCCGAGGCTTGGTACTTGGCGTGATACTTGCGCGCAAAAGCTTGTTGGTATCTTCTTGAGTGCGCGGAGCGTAACGTCTCGGCTTCATCAACTTGGTCGATGGAGTCTTGCCATGCCTGGGCGGTTGCCTTGCTCGGTGTAGGCTCGCGACCTTGGGGACCCATATTCAATGTGCGTAGGGCAAGATCGCCCTCGGCCCCATAGACTAGAAAAGAATGGGGTGAACCCCGTGGCTCGGCTTTTTCGTTGTTCGAAGGCTCCATAGAACCGACGCAGCTCTTGGTACCATCTTTTCCCGTATTGGTTCAGGCCGATTGAAGATCCTCGGCTTGAGCCCTTGCGGGGATCATGCCGTTGGCACGCTCCACTTGACCGTTGGTCTTCGGTGAGCTACGGCCGAGGTATCCACTTGGATGCCATAGTCGCCGCAAAAGTCGAGGAACTTCTTCCCCACGAAATTGGTTCCGTTAAACCGTGATGATGGAGTTCGACTCCAAAACGGGAAATGATATTCGTAAAGAATTTCACCGTTTCCCCGTGTGAGGGTTCACCACGCTCGGGCTTCGATCCATTTGGAGAACTTGTCAATGGCGACTAGGGCGTGAGTGTGTCCTCCGGGGCGCCCTTTCGGGGGCCCAATCATGTCGAGTCCCCACACCGCAAATGGCCACGTAAGAGGTATGGTTTGCTTTGAGCTGAGGTGGTGATCGCGCACGTAGAATTGGCATTCCTGCGGCAATACGCACGACTTGGTTCGCGTCTCGCACCGCCGGGCCAAGAGAAGCCTTGCCAAGACTTTACCGACTAGAGTCCTCGGGCGGCGGATGGCCACACTCCCTGAGTGTCCTCGAGAAGTTCTTGGCCTTCGGGGCGAGGGTATGCATCGCATGTATACTCCCGAGGCTCCTCTCTTGTAGAGTTCCCTTTCTCTCCAATCGGTGCGAAGGATTTCGCCTCTTTCGACCTACCGGGCGAGCCTCTGTCTTATCCTCGGGTAGCTCTCCCTCGGGTGAGGGTACTCCATCGTGTTTTCTCCGGTCAAGGATGGGTCGACCGCCTTAGCTTCTGTGTGGCTTGCTATGTGCCGCCCTCGTGAGCCCCCAGGGTACTTCCGGGTGTACTTGACCGAGGGTTTATCGAGGTCTCGGGTGAGGACGTTCGGGGGAACGGTACCTCGGGTTCTTTGCGACCTTGGCGATTCATCCGCGGCCTCGTTGTAGCGTCTCGGGCGTATGCTTGTGTTCAAGCCCATGGAATTTTTCCTCCAATTTGCGCACTTCCGACAATACGCCTCCATCTTGGTCGTGGCACGCCGAGGCCTTCATGACTTGGTCGATGACCAACTGCGAATCCCCCCGGTTTCCAACCGTCGGATTCGAGGTCCGCCGCGATCCGGAGACCGTTGACCCGGCCCGTATTCTCGCGGCGTTGTTGGAGGCGGGAAAATGCGGCCGGATGGCATACCTCGTGTGAATCCCGAGGGGTGAGATGAATAGCAAACCGGCTCCCGCGCCGCCTTCATCATGGATCCATCAAAGTACATGGTCCGCAGACTCGGCTTGGATGGGCGGGGGTAGGGCTGCGTGTTTGTCCACTTTCGGCCACAAAGTCGGCCAGGACTTGAGATTTGATCGCCTTGCGGGCGGGAACGATATAGTTTCGCCCATGAGCTCCACCGCCCACTTCGCCACTCTCCCCGTGGCCTCTCGGTTTTGGAGGATCTCCCCGAGGGGGAACGAGGATACCACGACAACCGGGTGCGCAAGGAAGTAGTGGCGGTTTCTTCGTGCCCGATCACGATGGCGTACAATAGCTTCTCATCTGCGAATACCTTGTCTTGGTGTCGGAAAGGACTTCACCGATGAAGTAAACGGGCGTTGAACGGCAACGTGTGTCCCTCTTCCCGACGCTCAACTACGACCACCGCGCCCGACTACCCGGGTAGTGGCCGTGGACGTATAAGAGCGAGGGTTTCTCTCGGGTTTGGCGGTACTAGGACCGGTGGGTTTGTTAGGAGCTTCTTGAGGTTGCCGAGGGCCTCTTCGGCCTCGGGGGTCCGCAAAGCGCCGGACTTGCGAAGGAGCCGGTAGAGGGCGGGCCCTTCTCCCCGAGGCGTGAGATGAACCTCGCTTAATGAAGCCAGGCGGCCCCATGACCTTCTCAGACTCCCTTGAGATCTTGGATCGGACCCATCTTGGTGATTGCGTCAACCTTGGTCGGGTTTGCTTCGATGCCTCGTTGAGAGACGATAAACCCCAGCAGCATCCCTCGGGGGACCCCGAATACGCACTTTTCGGGGTTGAGCTTGACTCCCTTCTTGTTTAGGCACTCGAAGGTTTCCCCGGTCGCCCACGAGGTCCGGCGTTTTCTTGGATTTGACCACTATGTCGTCGGCGTAGGCCTCCACGATCCTTCCAATGAGTTCCCCGAAGATGATTTGCATGCACCGGTATGTTGCCCTGCGTTCCTCGGCCGAAGGGCATGGTGAGGTAGCAATACATCCCGAAGGGTGTTATGAACGAGGTCGCGAGCTGGTCGGACTCTTTCATTTTGATCTGGTGATAACCGGAATACGCGTCAAGAAAGGACAACGTTTCACATCCCGCAGTGGAGTCGACAATTTGGTCGATTCGAGGCAAAGGAAAGGGAACTTTCGGACATGCTTTGTTGAGACTAGTGTAGTCCACACACATCCGCTATTTCCCATTCTTTTCTCTACTAATACAGAGGATTAGCTAACCACTCGGGGTGGAATACTTCCTTTATGAATCCGGCCTCCGGTAGCTTGTGGATCTCATCGCCGATGATCTTCCGCTTGGCGTCATCAAAAGCGGCGCCAAGCGCCGCATGACCGGCTTTGAGCCCGGCGGATGTCTAGGGAGTGCTTGGCGACATCCCTCGGTTATGCCCGGCATGTCCGGGTCCCCACGCAAACGTCTTGGCATTCGCGCGGAGGAAGTCGACGAGCACGGCTTCCTATTTCGGATCAGTCCGAGCGATGGTCGGCTTCTCCTTCGGGTTCTTGGGATCGAGTGGGATCTTCTTGGTGCCCGAGGAGGGCTCGAAGCTCCCGGTAGCCCGGCGCTTGGCCTCATGCTCGATCGTGATTTCGTCAAAGCTTCTCTTCGCGCCGGCGATGAGTGCCTCGGCAATGGCGAGTGCCTCGGCATACTCCACGCTCTCCACGCCGCACTCGTATGCATGATGGTGTGAGGGGCGATCGTGATGACACCCTTCGCCCCGGCATCTTGAGCTTGAGGTGCGTGTAGTTCGGGACAGCCATGAACTTGGCGTAAGTGGCCGCCCGAGGAGTGCGTGGTAAGTACCGCGGACCCCAAGGATCTCAAATGTGAGAGTCTCTTGCCTGAAGTTCGAGGGGTCACCGGGCAAACCGTAAGTCGATCCGCCCGAGGGGCTTTAGCCGCTGCCGGGACAACGCCATTGAATGCCAGACCCCGTGGCGGATCTTGGACTTGTCTACCTAGAGGAGGTCGAGGGTTTCTTCGTAGATGAGGTTGAGGTCTGCTCCTCCGTCCCATAAGGACTTTGGTGAGCCGAGTGTTGGCGATGATGGGATCCACCACCGGTGGATAAGCCCCTGGTTCGGGATGTCTTTGGGGTGATCCGACCGTCGTCGAAGGTGATGGCCTGTCCGACCACTTGCGCAGCCTTCGGGTTCTTGGCTCCGTGGCATAGACCTCCCGACGCTCCTTCTTGCGCCGTCGCACGGACATGTTCTTTGGTGCTTTGCCGCCGAAGATCATGAAGCGATTATTCACCTTGAGGAACTCCTCGTTGCCCTTGGCGCCACCCTCGGGAGCCTCTTCTTCTTCACCCTCGGGGGATGGCCCCGAGCTTGGCGAAATGTTGGCGTACCCTCTTGCACTCCCCGAGGGTATGCTTGGCCGGGTAGCTATGGTTACGGCATGGCTTCTTGAGCATGTCGTCGAAGGTTTCTTGTGACGGGGTCGGGGCCCCTTCGATCGACCGCGGCCACCATGTCTTCATCGTCCGCTTGGGCGGCGTGGCCCTTGCCCTTGCGGCTCTTATCTTTCTTCTTTTTCTTCTTGCCCTCCCGAGGTTTGCGATCCCTCGGGCTCCTCTTCCTTGCGCTTTCCATTGCGAGCCCCGATTGAACAGGCCCCGATAGCCTCCTCACCGTTGGCGAACTTGGTGGCGATGTCCATCGGCTCGTTTGCCTCGGTGGGAGTCCGGCGCCCGCCTTCTTCACGAGGTCTCGGCAAGTGGTGCCGCCAAGAAGGCCCCGATGACGTCGAATCCGTCACATTAGGTAGCTCGGTCCGCTTTGGAGGAAGCGCCCGGATGTAGTCGCGAGGATTCGTCCGGATTTTTGTCGGCGATTTTCGAGATCCCACGAGTTACCCGGGCGTAGGTATGTGCCCCGGAAGTTACCGCGGAAGGTTCTCACCAAGTCCGCCCGATTTGATATGAGGTTGGGTAGAAGGTGTTCGGCCAAGCTCGCGCGGACTTCGGAGAGGTACGGGGCAAATTTCGATTATCACTTTGTCATCGTGTGCCCCTATGAACCGGCATGCCGGCCGATAGTCGTCCCGTAGCCATACCTCGGGACGGATCTCTCCCGTGTACTTTTCGAGATGGCTCGGGGGCCGAAACGCGCCAGGAGTGGTGCCCTCGATGTCCCCGGTGAAGGCCCGAGGCCCGGCCGGATCGGGGAGTACCCTTGGTCCTCTCGACCGCGGTGCGCCCTCGTCCCGCTTGTCGCCCCCGAGGCGAGCCACCTTCAAGTGGGCGAGCCCATTGCCATTGCTCGATCTCGCCCCCGAGGTCGTGGGCGCCCTCGGTTGCGGCTCGCGGTGCGGGTCTCTATGCGCTCCCAGACCGGGCGGTTGCACCTTATCGTCGAGGCGCTCCCGGCCCGCCCCGCCCGGGCCTCGGCTCGATCCGGGTGGGACGTGGCCCCCGCCGACTTCCGCCCAGATTCCTCCGCCCGCCGTGGCGCCGCGGCCCGATCCCGGAAGCGGAACTCGCCCGTTGCACCGCCGCCTTGTCAAGGAGTTGGCGGAGGCCTTCCGTATGCGCCTACCCTCCCTCCCGCAGTGGAGGGCTCGGGCATTTCGTACCACATGGCGGTCGCGCCACGCTGAGGCCGGCTGCGTTGAACGGGGCCGCTATCGCGGGGATTGGAGGCACTCCGGCCCGGTCCGCCGCGTCGCCGCCATTGTGAGCTTGAGGTGCCCTCGGGGGCTGCTCCGGTGAGCCCGCTCCGGTGGATGTTTTTGCTCCGATCGGCCGGTCGGGCGGTCCGCCGGATTCGTTCCCGCAAATCCGCGAGGCCGGGGCGTTTTGGGCGGCCCGGTGCCGGCGCGCCCATCTGGATGGGCCGGGGCAAGAGCCGCCGGCCCGGAGCTCGTCATGGCGGTACGTCCGTCGTCTTTCTTGCGGAGACGTCGATGAAGCCGCCATCCCTGTGGGCGGGACCTCGACATTGAAGCATTCCAGCGTGGGGTCATAGTACTCGTCTTCATCGTCGGTGCACGGTCGCGGCCGAACGTGCGGAGGAGGTTTCGATTCTCCTGACGGTAGAGCGAGTCCCCGCCTCCGGGGACCAGGCCCCGATTGAACCCCGGAGGGGTGGCATGAGCGACGGTCGTCCCGCATCCCGTGGAGGATGCACTCCTCCGAAGTGAATGTTCATGGGATAACGCTCCCGTGGAGCGGCGGGTGGTATGGCTCGTGCTCTCCCGGCGAAGGCTTCGACCGAGGTTTCACGCCGGCGAAGATTCACCGGACTCCCTCCCGGGATGTCCTGAGCGGAGGCGTTTTCGACGATTAGGGTTTTGGGGTACCCCCGCCACGAGTGGGTGGCGGGTAAGGTATTTCCCGGGGCCTAGGGTTCCCGGAGCCCTTCTCGGTGAAGCCTAGGGGATACGCCAACGGATTCGAATCCGTTGCTTGGATGTAACAGAACCGTCTAAATTATCGGGCCCACATGCACTTATCATCGTCATTTAGACCTCGATCATTATGCACGAGTTCCCAATAATCTAGAAGGTGCTATTAATCTTCGAACAGGGATCTCATTAACAAGTCACTCCAAAGATTACAACACTTTATTCAAAATATCTCGGAGTAAACGGCGGAAGGATTACATAACCATAATTTTACAAACCATTTATTCAAATACACAAACTTAAGTGTCATTATTACAAGCCCGATATTATTGGAGTAACATTATACAAATAAACATTGACAACCCCGCCTCGAGGGTTGAACTCTACTCGTCCCTCCTCTTCCCGGTACACCGTCATGCGGCGGGGACCAAAACAAGCCTGCTCATGACCAGCTCCCGCAACAAGGGTCAAAGAACCCCGAGAAAGTGCGGGAGTACTCAACAAGACTTACCCGACTAAAGAAAGAGGGGAGAAGACTCGGGAATGCTTTGGTCTTAGGAGTCAAGGTAAGGCTATAGCAAGAATCAAGAATTCTTTTTTGCGTAAAAGCTTACTATAAGTGAATCCTTACTTTCAATATTTGTAATTGATTAGTAGCTCATATGCTCTAGGTTATCCTATTCTAGAGCAAACATATTTTCTTATTCCAACTCTCTTTCCTCAAAAACATATTCCATCATTTTCTACGATGAAGGTCGTGGAATCGGGTCTCCTTCTCCGAGAAGCAACGGCGATTCATGAATCGATTATACCCAGTAGGGATCCCTAACCACACGACATATGTAGCACTTAAGCTTGCATATATCAACCCTTACTCGGTTCGGTCCAAAACGGATTTGGGTCCATCGCCACCCGAGAGCACGATTACTCCACCTCCCTACCCGTCCCTAATGACGGTTTGACCAAGTGGGGTGGGTACATGCTACTCCCCATCTCTCCACTCCCAGCGCGGTTGTCCGTTCCCGATTTTGGCACCCCGAGATCAAGCTTACGGAGCATGTGGCGATTAGTTTCGTCGACCGGGGTGATTTGCCGGTCCGGCGTGCCATTGACCCAAACGGCCTCGGGCGCAACTTGCGTTCAAAAAGTCCCGATTTCACTCGGGCCAAACAACGGGCCGGTCCTTAAACGACCAATACGGGACAAGCACGGCTAGGAATCCCACGGCTTTCAACCTACGTCGTCCGATCTCAAATTCATCACTACAACTCTTTCTTTCCCGAAAACGGTACCATCTCCTCAAACAAAACATTTTGATGAAAAAGCTTAACTAATTAAACAGGGGCTAAGCATCACTAAGCATTTTCGAAATGAAACAAAGTTATCAAGGATGGTATTGAAATAAACAAGGATGGTAATGCAACAATTAGGTTATCACTCAACTCCTAATTACTTAATGCAACATAGCATAGACATAAGTTATATAAAGCTTTTAAAACATCAAGGAAGGGTTTAATGAAACCGGGGCTTGCCTTCGTTGACGGAAAAAAAGCTAGTTCTTGAGAAAACCCGGAGAAATCCGAACCCGCTTCCACTTTGGATAAAGAACCTCCTCGGGGGGCCGGCTCGGACTTGACACTCTCGAACTCGTTCACTACACGAAATAATGTATGCCTCAACATGATGCCATATATTTAAATATGATGCTTGCAGTGCATGAAATGATAACAACTTGAGTACAACTTTCCTTCACGATAAAGTTGCAAACCCAACAAAACCAACTTGTTGAACTACTTTACAAGATATCATCACCATTGCCTAAGGAGTTCTCAAGGACCACTTAATTGTGATATGATCCAAGATTCACAAAACAACTCAAAAGTCACACAAAAACCTAATCTATTTAACACTAAACAATGTAGGAAACACATAAAATAATAGGGCATGAAATAATAAATATTTTAATTTTCTTTAAACAAGCTCAAAAATTTTGTACAGGCAGGTCATGTCATAAAACAGTACCAAAATAAATTTCATGATTTTTGGATAAATAAAATAATTATTAAAAATCAAGGAAGATGCATTTTCAATTAAAATTTGTATTTTTAAATCATGCAAAAACTACTCAAAATCAAAGTTTCAAATTTTTCATGGATTCATATACTCATAAGAAGCTTCTACAAAAATTTTCAGAATTTAAGGAGCTATTTTCAAATTTCTATGAATTTTGAAAGAATCGGCACTATTCAAAAGTAAAGAAATTGATAAATCAGATTTTAAAACAAAACAGACCACCGGACTGAAACCGGCCCAACATCCCGCGCGAGCCGGCACTGTGGCCCAACCGCTGCTACGATGCTTGGCGACCCAATCGGCCCCCTCCCGGCCGGACCGCGCGGCCACGGCGTTGGCCGCCAAAGCTCGCGGCGGCGACTCCCTCAAACGACTAGACCTATCTCTCGACTCCCTCGACCTTGCGGACCCTCATGGCACCCGCGAAGACCTGGGGCACGGCGGAACCATACCGACGGCCATGGCGGCCGCGGGCGCGCCGGGCGAACGACGGCAGCGAAAAACGGCTTTTTCCGTCCGACCCGCGAGGACACCGGCGACCCGGCACCATCGGGCGGGCCCGAGCCCCTCGCTTAAATGAACCTGAATCGACCCCCACGCGGGCGCTGCGCCGCGCTGGCGGAGGAGCCGGCAACGCGGAGCCCGTCGGGCGTCCGGCGTTCCGGGCGACGGTGCGAAGAAAGAAAACGATGCGACACGAGCATGACCACAAGCTCACCCCGACGACGATGCGCATGATGGTTTGGGCGGAGACGAGGCGGGAGGGTGGTCGCGGCGGTGACAACGGCGGCGGGCGGCGGAGTAAGCGATGCAACGACGGCGTTCGACGCTGGTCGGAAGCCGAGCGTAAACGGAAAGGGCTCGACCATGACCACGGCGCCAAGGCGTGTCAAAGCACTAGATGGTTTTCGATGCTCACCGGAATCGGCCGGCGACGGTGAGGTGGAGCGCGGCCGGTGCCCGGCCGGCCGTGGAGAAGACGGCGCCACGCGGGCGCTTCCGGCCGAAACGGAGGCGCGAGTGGGTCTGGGAGATGCGCAAGGGAGCGCGGGCCGGTGGCTAGATGGAACGGTGAGAGGATGTTCAACGGTGATGAAATTCCGACCGGGCGACGACGGCGACCTGGCGGCGGCGGTTTGGAAAAAGGAGAAAACTGCGGCAACGACGACTTATATAGGGAACGGAGGGCATGGATGTGGATGGCGATGTCTAAAGCCCCCCACCGGCCAGACGTCCCGAGGATGACCAAAGCGCGAGGCGGCCCGCGGCCGACCGGCCCCAAGCATGGAGGAAACAGGGAAATCCCGTGTTTCTTTGTAGCACCTAAACCTAGCTTTTTCTGAATTTTGATCAAATTCTCCCAAAATTTGAACTGAACTTGAAAAACTCCAAAAAGTGACTTAAGCTAAATTTTCAAGATCTACAATTTTCACAATTGGAAGATTTTCAAAATCAGCCTCTAAATATGACTTTTTGAAATGCAGTTCAAAATTTTGAAATTTGAATTCAAAATTACTTTTAAAAATCATGTAATAACTTGAAAAACTTTGCACATGACTTTTGCTCATCTCAACAAGACCTACAAACTCACTTTTAAAACTTTTTGCAAATTTTGCTTAGATTTTGAAATATGGTTTTTAAATCAAAAGGGGACAAAACCCTAATTTTGGTATTTTCAAAATTACTCTAAATTTTTGAACTAAACTCTGAAAACTCAAAATACCATCTTTGTTCAACTTGAAAACTCTACAAAATTGCTTTAATAACCATACACAAATTCTTTATAAATTTTGAATAAAAGAAAAGGGGGGTAAAAGAAAGAACGGAATTTAGGGTTTTTGGAGTTCAATCCAAATTTGAATTTGATCAATTTCAGATTCCCAACCTATACTATCCAACCATCATCCAACATCACACTTAGGATCAAAAACATAAATTAAAATTAAATCACTCTAAATTTTCTTAAGCACAAACATTCTCTAAAATATAAACTCATTTTAATTTCAATGCATTTCAAATTTTCTAATTATGCATGCTTTATGATAAACATGATGACATGGCAAGATTTTAGTTGAGTAACACCAGGGTGTTACATTGGGCGCGCCTTGCGCGCTGATGGAATCCGCCTTTGCGCCTTGCGCGGCGGCGTGATGATGGGCTTGCCGCGGTGGCGATCTTGCCCTCCCTTCTACCGATGCGCCGCGTAGGAGGATCATCTCGTAGTTGTGGCGGCGCCACAAATGCCAGCGTTCAAGAACAGTGGTGTTCGCGGGAGCTCGTGCTTCGGCGGCGGTGGTGGAAACGGCGAAACGCCATGAGGGCGGCGGAGATGCAGATTGCACACGGCGAAGCCCCTACCGGCGCGCCAACCGCCGGCGTTCGAGGAACGGTGGGTGCCTCCGGTGCCGGCAATAAAGAATTTATAAGCCGTGTGCCCCCTCCCTCAATGGCGTAGCGCAAGATGGACACGGGGCGCAACGGTTTATCCCGGTTCAGCCAACGGGCCCCTACGCCCAGCGGGGGGTGTGTCTCCCGCTCGTGTTACCTCGCTCAAAGGTGAGCCCGCAGTAGGGGTTACAGCGGCCGCGGGGGAGAGACGCTGGTCTCAAGCCCCACGATCGTGGTTATGGTGGTGGTGGTGTGCGGTTTCCTTTTTGTGAACCTGGAATTGAGTCCAAAAATCATCCTTTTTCTAATGAGGCATTACTCCCCCCTTTTATAGGAGAAGGAGAGAGATAATGTTTATACTGGTGGACGCCTAGGTGGCTAATTCCCGAGGCTACATCGGTTGCATGTCTTATTTGCGAGGGGTTGGGGGCTTGGATGTTGCTTGCTTGACGAAGACACTGTCCGGATCCGATGGTGGACGTGCCGTCCCTGGCGCGGCCCGAGGGCCTGTGATGGCGTCCCTCACAATCCGCATGGCGAGGCGGTCCCGAGGTCGCGGCTATGCGTGTCAAGTGCCCGAGGTGCGGCCCAACGTGGGCGTTTTGACGGTGCTGCGGGAAATGAACGTGTCATCCTGGTTCCCCGTGACGGGTGGCGTAACACGTCACCGGTTCAAACTGCGTCCCATCGGTCGGATTAGGGAGCGATTCGGCGATTCGATTTGGCCAGGCGTGTCGATGGCCCCGCGCCTCACCTGGCCGTGTCGCGCATTGAATCTGCGGTTTCCCTTCCTCGGACGGAACCTCCCACGCCGAGGGTCGGCGACCCTAGGCAGGCTGGTTGGGCTGCCTCGCCCGGGGATGGAGAGCTGGTCTCCCTCGGGGCGAGGCGGAGTTTTTTTTTCGCCCGGGGTGGTGAGCTAGGCCACCCTCGGACGGCAGCGGAGATTTCTCCCGGGCTGGTGAGCTAGGCCGGCCTCGGGGCCGAAAACGGAGATGCGTGGTCGAGTCCGAGCCATGGTTTGGGCCGGCGTCGGCGTGGATCGTCATGGTTCGTTGTTTTGTAGAGGTCCTTGACCTTGTCCTTCGTGGCGTAATAAGCTCTTTGCGTCGTGATGACTCCATTTGGGCCGCTTTGTGGGCCGTCCAGGTGGCCGATTTCGTCGTCATGTGAGCGCCGTGGCCAATGGCTCGTCCATCGTCCGTCGGGCCGTCCCTCCGTCTTGGGATGATAGCAGGCTAGGTTTTGCGGGCCTTGACAAAGCCGGCAGATTCTCATAGTTTGGAGAATGTCTGGGGCCCAATATTTAGGTCACCGACAACATCAGAACGACTGAAACATAGATATCAAAGTTTACGAAATCATCCCACTGTTATGGGGTTATTGTCTACCACTAAAAAAATAGCGTCTTTGGTCCAAGAGTATATATAAAAATCGCGAGTACTGCGTGTCAAGTCAATGAATTAATCTAGATAGTCACCAAGAAATCCGCCAGCGGGGATGGGGATAGCCGAAGAAGAACCGTCGCCGGATTACCAACCTTGCGGCGATCGCGCAAGGCTTCATCGAGATGATTAAGGCCGGATGCACAAGCCGACGGCGGCGTCGGGATGGTGCGATGGCGAGTAAACAGCCGACACCTATGTCTTTGTGTTTTCAATAGTTATACTATCGATTCCAAAGAACTATTTGGCTGGTCTAGTCGCTACCGTAATTAGGTTGGTCGGGGAGTAGTACAATTTGTATGCCGCGGACGGTTTTATGGCTGCAGTATTACTGATTTGGAACTATTCTCATTATTAATGTATTGTATTCGGGCCCATAAATTATTAGTGCTGTAATATTATTGTATTGTGGTGCCCAGAAATTATTAATGTTGTAATATAAGTCGGGGATATTGTTGGTGCAAGCTAAGACGCTCGTGCGGCCTGTCGTCCACGCCGAGTGGGCCCAGTCCTTCTTAAACGCCCACGTGTACCCTCTGGCGCCCAACATGTAAGAGTAGGTTCAATAAGCTTGGCTTATAGCCAAGCCAAGTCATCAAGAGATTAGTATAAGAGCTAATCCTTGAGCTTGTCTCTCCATCTATTCTAAATATTATTTTCTATTATATGTAGGGCCCGCACATTACTCATCCCATTCGTTTTTCACTCTCCAAATGAAGTCATACCGCAGCACAAACCAATATCATAGCAAGCACAGATAGTGGCGGGCCCGTGAACATTGGGAGCAGCGCAAGCGCTCGGCGCTGCATGCGTCGCCAAGCCCCTTCTCTCTCCCCCTGTTCACCTAGATAGTTGATGATGTGTCTTGGTAAAGGCAACCTGAGGCCGTCTCGGCGCTTATGTCGAACCAGACAAGACGAACGCGACAATCCGTCCGCATCCGCGCTGGAAAAAGAAGAAGATGATTTGCACCGGCGACAAAGTCCTTGTTTAGATGTTAGAAAAACTTGCAAAAGTAACTGTTGGAACTCCCAGAAGCATCTTGTGAAAGCACGTTTCGTTTGTTTGTGGTAAATATTATCCTAACATGGAGTAACTAGGCTCAAAAGAATCGTCTCGCAATGTACATCTAATCTGTGTAATTAGTTAACTTTTTTACCTATATTTCATACTTCAAACATATGTCTTTTGGTGTATTTAATGTAATGTGATGGAGGGAGAGTGGAAAAAGAGTTAAATTTTAGTAATCTAAACGAGGCGTCGAACAACTACAATCATCAGTCGCGTCGTGTGGCTATAAATAGCTGGGGAGCACGTGCTAGTGTTGATCCACGAAGGCAGGAGAAAAAACGAGTGATAGGAGGCTTTGGTTCAGAGAGCTGAGCAATGGCCGGTGGTGGTTCGTCGCCGGCGAGGCTATCTTTGCTGCTTGGTGGTGACGGCGGCGGCGGTCGTGGCGGTGCTGGTGGAGGAGGCGCACCGGCGGAGCATGCTGGCCAATGGCCTCGGCTCGGCTCCTCCCATAGTCCCATGGGGTAAGGGTTCCCTTGTGTTGTGCGATGACATGCATGGTGTGCCAAGTGTCTGGCTGCGTGGGCGTGTTGGTCTCGTTTTTCTGAATTGATTTCTGACGACCGACCGACCGCATGTGGAACAGCTGGAATCACTTCCCGTGCGACGGTAACGGCGAGGTGCTCACGTCGTAGCGCACCAATCGATCCCTTCTCGTTGCACTCGCCGTAACACGACCCTTCTTCTTGATGAACACCTTGCGGCCATCGCCACAACCGGTCGGCGCTCGGCTGTGCACGACGACGTACGGAGAGCGAGCTCATCGATCGTGCGCCGCTGCGCCACACGTTTGTATTAGCTGCTCAGCCCATGGTATTCATTTCCCAGTCCCAGCCTTCCGCCGGGGCATCATATCGTCGTGTCCCGCCGCCTTTGCGCGCGTTGACGACAGCAGCACGTGGGCGGAACCGAGGCAGTGCGGACTGCGGAATCGCCGTACGTGCGCGTGACGACAGCTGCTAATTAGCACGTCTCCGACTCTGATTCCATGGACCTATGCAGACGTATTTCATTGATTTCTCGCCTGCACGAGTCCTGCGTTGGATCGCCGCCGCTTGGTTTAGTACCATACCGGAGCATTTCGCTGCACGCGACCAGCATAACGACCTGCCCGGCCATCTACTCCTCGCCGGGCCTCGTAGCGGTGGCCCACGTCATCCCAAGCTCGTGGGGGCAAAGGTGCTGGCTTGGAGGAGCGCAGAGCATCGTAGAGACCGGAAACGACATCCTCGGCTCACTGCAGGGTTAACCCGGTGTGACGGTCAAGATCGTAAATCCGGGGGCAGCCTGTACGCGGAGGGTGGCTCGCTCCGTCCTTTGCTTTACTCTCCATCGAACCACCACCTTTTGCGCATCTGCGAGAAGTTTTATTTTGTTTCTAAAATTGTGACTTTCTTAATGGAAAATTTTCATTCATAAGTTTTATAGATATTTAATTTCGTGGCTCATAAAAAGTGGCAATCATGACAAGAGAGTTTTATGTAAATGAAAGTATGTTCTTCTATCTCTTCTTTGACATGTCATAAAAGATGTCTATCGTGGTCTGCAAATAAAACTCACAATGAAACTGGCCTTAGAGCAATTGCGGTGTAGGTTGCTAGTAAAAGATTCCTTGAGTGCATAAGGTGCTTGGGTGCTTTGTTTAGGATAATTTGGAGAGGTTTTTACATATCGTGTACCGTTTTGGCGTTTTTGCTTAGATTATGAGTTTATACACTGGAGCAGATTTTATAAGATATGGCTTGCTTACCAATTTCTAGAAAATTTATGAGTTGCAGTTGCTCTTATGACATCTTTTCATAAAACATGTCTTCATCGCTCAACTTGACCAGTGCTTAGTGAGGCACATCCTGATGAGTTTCACCCATTACGTAGGCCATGTTTAAAAAGAGCTCTCAGCTGCTCCTGCATCAAAAACTATACCAGAAGCTAGTATTTTCAGCTCCTCTTACTCTGGCTCCTAAGATTATCATGGAGCGAGAACCGGAAGGGAGCTCGGCTAAAGACGCCCTTAGCCTACAACATCTCATTTTAAAACCCTAAACACTCATCTCTGGCGGTAGGGTTTGTGCCCGGTCCGCATGGCTATGTCAAAATCCGGGGGCAAACTCCATTGCTAAACGGCAAAAATCATGTGGGCTACATTTTCCATCCAATGAAGACGACCTCTGCCTTTTACATCGCTTTGACGCTTTGTCCCATCAAACCAACAAAAAAAGTAGGTTTACAACATTAGACCACACGTTACAACGGCCAATCGAGCCATTTTTTCTCCCTCTTGCATGATTACATCTGCAACATATAGAAGGCAAAAAATACTCAAAACCTGCCATAGGCCAAGGAACAACAAAAGGTACAGATTGCACACCATAAAACAAGACAGATTACACAATGAATTGGCACAAGTGAAGTGTGCATGTCATCTTTTATCCACTATAAATAGTCTAACACTGCTATGGAAGGAACCGTAGGTATAGTTGCCTCGTGGTAACTGTATGAATGGAAGAAACAGCCAAACAGGCCCCCAGTGCATGAACATACAGTACATCCGAACCACGTAAGTGAGGGCACTGTCAGAATGGACCAGCTACTGTACACCTGCTTGAGGCAATGCACCTTCTGATATCTAAAGTTGCCACCCATCAAGTTCCATACTCAAGAATGATTCATATTCCTATATCAAAGGAAGGGATGGAAGGACCAAGAGCAGGCACACCTCCGGTGTTAATCAATCATTCCATTATTTGAAGTGTCTACTCTATTGTCGCAGTTGACAACAGCCTCAAATATCAGGTCCCGTGCAATTACAGTACATAAACAAAACCTTTTGGGTAAAAAAAAAAAAAAAAAAAAAACTTATTCAACAAAGAGCAACCCAGGCATCATAAATTGCCAACCTTCCCGAAAAATCAAGGTAGATAGTTAGCATTAGTACCTGCAACAAGCTTTGTCTCAACTCACAAGTACTTGTGCTCTGAAAGTCTTCTGGGAATAGACCAAAGCACTCGTTCATAAAAAAAAAGAGATAGACCAAAGCACCCACTTGCTTTTAATGCACTCCATAACCATGTAGAATAAGAGTGTCTGCTATCACATTCCTTGCTTGGGAACATAATGTTTCTACATCATTTCCTTGAATAGGTCGGTGAATAATCACCTTTACTGAACCTGAATTTAGAATTCCTTCCATTCCAGAAGGCATCAATCTCCCAGTTCCGATAAGAGTAACAGGTATCACAGGAGCTCGGTCTTTGCGGCGACACTGAATGCGCCACGCTGAGAAAAATTATGACAGCATGTCACTGCTCCAAAAAAGTTAAAAGCATAACTAACAGAGAAATAAGATATAGTTTGATAAAACCTAACCTTAAATGCACCTAACTTGCCATCTCTACTTCGAAAGTACCCTCTGGAAAGAAAAATACAGAAGCTCCTTTCCCCCACCAAGTCCACGCACCGTTTGAGACATTCCTGCATTTCCAAAACCAATGTTATGCGGACATGGAGCACAAACTGAAATATGGTGTCTAGTTAGGCAATAGAATTACATAAACTTGGTTTTTGGGTTTACTTATACATGTTTTAATCCTCATGCCAAAGCTGTGTAAACCAAAAGGAAGAAGAAAGAAAGCGAGCATGGGAGGCCAGTTACAAAACAACGTGTCCGTCTAAATAATATAAATGATCCAAAAAAATATACTTCACAATTTTTTTCTAAACGACAATCTAAATAGGTGAGTTTACTCATACCAGCTGGCTCCTGCTGTCCATACGCCCGCAGAGGAATCACACCCAAGAGATACATTGCCCACCCTATAATAGGGAACATAAAGATACTGGTCTTGCTTATAAATTTGAAGCACCTCCCTAGAGTCAGAAGGGTATAGATATCCAAGAAACTCTGATGGTTAGCAACATAGACACCAGGACTGCTATTTGGAGGTAGATTCTCCATTCCCTCAACCTCAAGCTTGTAGAACATGGAAATTGTCAACGTAGCCCAAATCTTTGCGATGTAGTGCTGTGCTCTCCTACGGTACCGGTCAAATAGCAGCACGTGGATGAACCACAACCATAGCTACGAATAAAAAGATTGCTGCAACTGCAGTCACCAAATAGAAGCAAACCCCTCTGACTCTTGAAACCAATTGCACGCCTGTTAAAATAATTTCAAATTAGCACAAGGAGATCCAATTCTATAGTTTGATATTTGCATTTTTCTCTGTAGACAATTCATTTCACAAAAAACTATCTGTCGCCTTGTTGTACATGTCCACAGGTTTTCCTAAGCATGAGAAGGAACTAGTACCTGCATCGATTGATTCTTCTATGTTCCTGAAACAATGGCGCAGTACTGATACACCATGCTATAAGGTGTCTAAAAGGCAACACACTCCCAGATGTGTCCTTATTTCTGTCGGTGAACATTACAAGAGGAGTCACGCCTAGACCCTCTCACACTCACTCTTCTCACAAAGTGGCAAATCATTTACCCAATCACCCCCTCCTGATAGCATAACTTCCCATTTCGCTGAGCTGGGTGTCACCCCGACCCTATTTCCTCCAATGTAAGCAAACCATTGCAATATAACGACCATCTTATCTTAAAATAAAAACGATTAAAACATTTTAACATAGTCAGCAAGCTCAATGGATACCTGACAGCGCCCGCGGCGAATCCCCAGCTGCCGCGGCGGCTGCGCCACCGGCGACGACATCCGACCGCACAACCAAACCTCTCCGCCGGCGCCACCTCGTCGCCAGAACCTGCGTACTCTGGGACGGGAACACCGACACCGACACCCGATGCCGCAAGGTCCTCGCCCCGCCGGCGCCGCCAACGGCCGCCACTACGAACCAACCAATAAATAAATCAGAGATAAGATAAGATCAGCACCGCGGCTTCCCCCAGAGAGACAGTCCAGCAGAGAGGCAGTCGGCGAATACCGTGGGCGGACGAGGAGGAGGAGGAAGAAGCGATGGGTAGAGGCGACGCAGCGGGCCCCGGCCGGATGAGCGTCCCCATGGCCGGCCCGCGAAACCCAACCCCCGACGCCTCCTCGCACGCTCCGCTCCCACAACGGGGGCAGAAGAAGAGGCTGGGAGGGGCGTGTGATCTCGTTCGCAACGGAGTATGGCCGCCCGCCGGCGACGCGGACGCGGTGGGGAGGTGGCGCGCACGTGGCGAACGTGGCTTCGCTGGAGAGACGAGCGAGAGGAATGGATAAAATCGTCGCGGGGCGGGGCGGGGTCGGTGGGCGCTCGCGGCTCGCGCGCGTGGAGGGGACGGACGGGGTAGTACGGGTTGATGATGTTTGCGTGCGCCGGCGAGGCGAGGCGATGCAACCGGTAGTGGTGGGGGGACCTCGGCCGGCGGCACGTGGATCCAAATGCGCTAAAACTAAAAACCTCGGCGTTTGCGTTTTTCATCGAGGTTTTCAAAGTTTCTTGTGCGATTCGGCCGATGTTTGTTTTTTTTCGAATGCACGAACTTATCAGCTCCTTATTAGCCATGGTGCCGTGCTTTTTCTTATAGATAATAAAACAGCATCAACCAGCTTGACTTATCAGTCATGTACAATTTGAAAATGTATTGGTTTGGAACTTGCGTGGAAGGCCGATGTTTTCCTTCTTGTAATTGCATATTAGTTCAGCTGAAACTCAAAACCTATTATAGAGCATATGTAAAATATATATTGCTCTTTTGTCGATCCAAACAAATCAATACCATTTTCTGCTCAAAAGTAAATACAGTTACAATTAATGCTGACAGCAGGGCCACAAATAAATCAGTACAATTTTCGGTTAGAAGATAAATGCACTTTCACAATTGATACTTCTTCTGTTCCAAATCATAAGCCATTTTGACTTTTCTAGATATATTTAACTTTACTACGCCTAGACATGAACAACAGGATGCAAGCCAACTACTAACATTTTCAGAGGTAGTAATCTTTTAAGCTCTAGCAACAGGAGACTGGGGTTCTAATTCCCTCAAAACAGTTTGCAGATACGAATCAATTAACAAGGGTATCCACCTTCAGTTACACTGTTCGCATACAACAACGTCATTTTCTGCAACCGGAAGAAGATGCTTCGAACTTATGGGGTCTTTATATGGAGAGCGAGCTAGTTAAACTGCACTTCTATTATGTGATATACACCCTTCACTTGTCACTTGTCAGATTTAGGCATGTGTGCGCACTGGTTCCATGTGACACGAACATACAAAGTGTAAGGCAGACCCGAAGAACTGAAACAGCACAACTATATTTCCTATGGCCTATGCTGTTATTGTACATTCATATTAT